>WAAG01074669.1:0-31455 GCA_013390105.1 Tichodroma muraria
TTCACCAGCAGGTACATAAGTGATCATAGCCCTGGCTGACTACAGCAATAGTCGTGGTGCTGGGCCACACACAGCAACACAGACTGAAAAGCAAATAGCAAAATAAAGCAGAATGTGGCCCAATGCTTTGCTCATCCCTCTGACACATTGCTTAGCACGGCTGAGCGACACAGATGAGCACACTCGGTGCTCTCTGCAGACACATGCAGTAAATATTCTCTCTCTTCATCTGTAGCTCTGCTTCAGGCTTCTCTTGTTGGATATTCTCGTTTCTCTGCTTAATCACAAATCCTTCGGCAAGGCACTGGAGAGATCAAAGGAAACATTACTGTGTTTGTAGCAAAAATAGATTCTTTCCCACACTGTCATTCCCTACATGTGATCATTTCACAAGCCAATTCAATTAGAATTTCAGATAAATACTGCCCCTTCCTGGGAAGATCTGATGGCTCCTGCCAGCCTGGCAGATGGATCTGTCACTGGCTGCAGCACAGGCTGCATCAAAATGCCAAAAGGTGGAAGCTGCAGACCACTGCTCTAGCAGCAATCTGGATGAGGGAATGGCATTGGGGTCCATGCCAGATCGATGCCCCTGCTCACATCATTCTCCTGAACCAACTGTAACTATATTTCCTTCCTTCCTTTTCAGTTTGGCTGGAAGTTTCCCCATGAATTAGGACCAGTAGTTATCTGCAAGTATTCCCATGATTCCTGCTTTTCTTTTCCCCCCCATCTGATTTCTGAGTACTTTTCTTTCTCCTGCTCTTTCCTTTGTTCCACATTTCACGTCAGTCCTTTCTCCATGTTCTCCATGGCTTGCCTGCCTGCTGGCTCTGTCCCTCTCCCTTCTGTCCCTCTTCTCTTTGGCAATTCTCGTGCGTTCCAGCAGAGTCCCAGCTCCCAAAAACTCTCCTCTCAGCCACTCCTCTGTGGATCCTCTCCTGTATTTCCCAGGGGCCCCACAATAAAACTTTCAAGTAGCACCTGTGAGCTACGTGGGAAAGATCTTTCTTCCAGCCCATCAGTGTTGCATTAGAGCAGAGAAGGCTCTGGAAATGTTTAGAGAGAAACAGTTCTTACCTTGGATCTCCGCAGCTGCACAGGATGGGATCTGGGCAGACGAAGTGTAAGTGTGGCTTGTCCTAATGATGCCTCCTCCTCCTATCCCACTGCTTCTTGCAACTCCTCCTCCTAGACCCGAAGACTGACCAATTCCTCCTTGCTGACTGAGGAGACAGGCAAATAACGTTTTGGTGAGGGAAATGACAGATAAACTAGAGATACAGATTTTCAATGTCCCTGCTGCTCTCAGTCTGCTTCCCTTTTCAGCAGAAAATTGGCAAAATGTTTCAGTGACCATTCTCCTTGTGGCAGCAATTGGCACAGGGGAGGAAGCAGGTTACCACCATGACACCAGGCAGGCCAAATAGGTCAGTAAGGGAGAAGGAGCTCGGCAGGTCATTCGCTTTGTTCTTATGTTGAAATAACCAGGACACAGGTATTTTATTGTATTTTTTTGGTGTCTCAAGCCCACTTACATAAGGTCCTGCTGGCCTCCCTCCAGCAGGCAGCGGTATGTGTGGATCTCCTGCTCCAGGCGGCACTTAACGTCCAGCAGGATCTTGTACTCTTGGTTCTGGCACTCCATCTCTGCCCGCAGGTCAGCCAGCTGCTGCTCCACGCAGGTGATCTGGCTCTGCAGCTCAGCAAGGTGGTTGTTGTAGCGACACTCTGTCTCTGCCAGCGAGGACTCCAGATTGTCCCTCTGAGGAGTGACATGGGACATAAGGCAAATAAGGAAACACTGCATTTAACTATGACTTGTGTGAGATGGACAAGGTGTGCACCAGCTCATCACCCACCTGGCTGAGCTGAGCTTGCAGATCGATTTCCAGGGCTTGCAATTGGCGTCTCAGTTCGGTCACCTGGTTGTTGCACGTCTCCACCTCCTGACCACTTGTAATAACCTCCCGATTCACCTCCTCAATCTGAAATCACCAATCCAGGATAAAGAGCTTCAGGGAATGTGCAGTATAAGTTGGATCAAGTATTAAGGAAAGAGCAAAGAAGTTAGCAAAGACATGAAATGAGAAAGGTTTAGTTGAAAACTCCCATCCTAATGGTAGTGTAAACCTGGCTGGTCATTCCTCTTGGTCTTCTAATAGTGCTGCTTCCAGTTCTTCTCACCACTTAGCTGCTTTGTAGAGAATTTGTACCTCAAGTCCCACCAACATGCAGTGCTTCCTTCAGCCCATGACAAGGACACAGGGTGGCAGTGTCTCTCCCGTGTGTCACTTGGTCAGTGTGAACCAATGCTAAATGTTCTTACAGTCTTTTGTGTGGTTTTTACATGCAACAAATCCCTGTGGGACGATTGCCTGGGTGTTAGCCTGGGAAAGTCAGAGGTGTGGGAATTTACTCACCTTGCACTCGTACCAATCCTCAACTTCTTTGCGGTTGCGTTCAATCAGCGTCTCATACTGGCACCTCATCTCCTCCAGGATCTTCCTGAGGTCTGGGCCAGGGCAGGCATTGACCTCCACGCTCACATCTCCAGTCGATTGCTTCCTCAGACAGCACATTTCCTGCAAACACCATCCAGATCAGGTCAGGTTTAAAACGAACGAAAGAACTGAGGGAGCCAAGTTCCCTCATAGGGAGCAGAGCCCTGCAGAGCCCCTCTGATGGACCTTCACAGCTCCTGAGTCACACGATGGTCTCCACCAGCCACTGCCCTCCACAGCAGCACACCAGAGTGACGGATCCCACAGGAGCGAATGCTTTGTACAGGAGAGGGCAGGACCTACCTCCTCATGGTTCTTCTTCAGGCAGCAGAGCTCCTCCCGCAGCGACTCCAGCTGCGCCTCCAGGTCAGACCTGCACAGCGTCAGCTGGTCCAGCACCTGGCGCAGCCCGTTGATGTCGGCCTCCACGCTCTGGCGCAGGGCCAGCTCCGTCTCGTACCTGCGAGGGAGGAAGCAAGGAAGAAAGAGCAGTCAGTGTCTGACACCACCAGCATTTCTGAGCTCTGACAGGAAAACCCAAAACCTTCCCCTCTGAAAGACAGCACATGCTGGAACAGCAGCTCGGCTGAACCCTCGCTGCTCTGTCTACAGATGCCTTCTGTCTCCTTTAATCTCTACTCAAAACCAGCTTGGCATCCCAAACTTTCCCTCCTGGAACTGCCTCTAATTAGGGCAGCTCTAGAGACAATGGATGAGAGAATTCTTCTGCACAGCCTCCAGCCTGTCATGGGTCACAGGAGAGCAGCTGAGAGCCCTGAGGGTGATGACAGAGGAGGGGACAGCCCCGGGTACTCACTTCACTCGGAAGTCGTCGGCTGTCATCCTGCTGTTATCGATGTTCAGAATGATCTTGTTGTTGTCTATGGTTGCACAGACAATCTGGAAAAAGAACATTTGTTCCTGGTCTCTGCTCCATGTCCTTGGCCTCAAGGCACCCATTGCCTGGTGCAACCAGACCCTCTTTCTCCCTCTCTTTTTTTTTAATCCTGGGCATTAGGGATGGGGACCTGAGGGGTGTAGCACTCACAGGGATGTTCAAGAGAAGGGCAGTGAAGACATTAAAATGATAAAATTCATGGTTCAGGTGAGGAGAGTCTGGGAGGTCTAATTACTATCCAGCACCTGCTACAATCCACCTCAGCCTCTTAAATCTAAATCTTACGAGATTTAAAGTTGTATTTCAGGAATTAATAATGAATCTATCTTATTCAGTCCCTTTCCTGGATTCTTTTCTCTGTGTTTTTTTTGCATTGACATCCTAAATTTTTGCCAAACACTTTGCAAATATTTTGAATTTTAAATTGCCCATTATAAATGTGTTATGGCATTGTTCTCTTTTTTCTTAGTTTTAATTAGATGTCCTATATTTCCCAATTATACATGAAAGAGTAAACTAATAAGAAAAAGGAAATAAGTTTAACTGGAATTCTGCAAGACTGATGACAATAATATAAATTCAGGCAAATTAATGTGACCCATTATTTATTTATCTTTTAGTTCTTTTCTTCCCATATATCTATTTGACCACCTTGGCACAAACTAAATTCAAAAAGACTACTGAGCCCATTCAGATGCATTCCATGAACTAACATTTTTCCCTTCAGTATGTCTGATGAATAACAGCAACAGAAACAGCCCAAATCCCCCAGTTTTACCTCTGAGCTCTGGGCTTTCCACAGGCAGATGTTGTAATAGCTGTTTGCAAAAAGCGTTTTACAACAATTTGTTACTCCCGATAATGGATGGAGTTATGAACCAGCACCAGGGAGAGCCTTGCAAGGGAGAAAGCAGCGGACAGAAAATGTTACCTGGTTCTGAAGATCTTCTATTTCTTTGTAATAGCAGCTGTAGTCCCGTGGCTCACAAAAAGGGCCCTGCTTGGCGTACCACTCCCTGATCCTGCACTCCAGGTCAGCATTCTCTTGTTCCAGGCACCTCACCTTGTCCAGGTAAGAAGCCAGGCGGTCATTCAGGTTTTGCATGGTGACCTTCTCGTCACCAGAAAGAAGAATGCCATCACCAGAAAAACCACCTCCACCGAGACCCATACCCATGCCACCTCCCATGCCACCGCCAAAGCGAGCACTGCCACCACTGAATCCCATGCCTGGACATCCTCCGAGGACAGCGGCTCCTAAGCCACCTCCATAGTTTCCACCGACCAAACTGCCAGTGCTCAGTCCTCCTCCGTAATTCACACCACCACAGTAGCTTCTCCCAGAAAACCCTCGGCTACCGCCTATCCCGCAGGTCGTGTATCTTCCAGAGGAGACCGAGGAGATCCGCGCTCCGCCACCACCACCACCACCGATCACACAGCTGCCACTGCTGGTCCTGCCCCTGAGAGAGCCAGTTGTCTGCTTAATACTACAGCTCATGGCGAGGCCCAGCTGCAGCGCCAACCCACAGCCCAAAGCAAGATGCAGAGCGTGATACTGAGTCCGACTGCAGGCTGGCGGCTGCCGCAGGTCTCCATTTATACCTTCCAAAGGGGGTGTCACCTGTGGGGTGTTTCTTCTTCCCACGGGGCTGGCTAGTCTGGCTGTTTATGCCAAGATTAAATAGCCCATAGGCAGTTTCCCTCTAGAAATCCCAGTTCACAAGGAAGATACTTTACATGTCAGCAGCTTATTCCAAAAAGTAAAATAGTGTTTTATGAGTCATCAGCTTTTTGTATGATGCAAACTTTGCAACAAGTCAAGAAAAAAAGTTGCCCTAGATTATGTACAAAGAAGAAACATTGGTATTTATAACATCAAAGTGCCTTTTATCTTTTATTAATTTGTATTTATTTTATTCTTAGTCTAATAACCATTTTTATATCACATGCTGTGGTAGAGCTTGTGAAACAAAAAATGGAAAACTAAAAGAATTTCTCATTTCTGAAAAGTATGAATAGTTGTGACTGTAGTAGAGAACAGACCAGGGACACTGTGGTGTGGATGTTGGTCACCTGGCACAGCTCTAATACCTGCTTTACTGTGAGATTTCCAAAATCACTGAGGTAAATCCCCCACCGATTTAGTTCTCTATTTACGGCTTACATTTCTTTAGTCATGCAAACAGAAGAAGTCAAGTTGCTCACACTGTGAAGCTCAGGCCTGTTCAGTGTCCCCTGTGCATGGGTGACACACGGATCGATGTCAACTGCAGTGTGTGAAGGACCTTGCTGAAGTTATTTTTCAATTGCTTTGATTGCTGTCCATGCTTTCTCAGTTTGTGGTGATGATAGATAAAGACAGAGATGACAGGAATGGGAGTATCCACAAGCGATATATCCAGATCCCCGGACTCAGGTGCGGCCCCGCAGATCTTTGCCATTACGAAGATTGTGCTGCACACTAAATAAGGAGAAAAGCTTTCTGCATTTCTTATGGAGTTGGTTTGAGCAGTAGCAGGTGTCAGCACAGCCTGGCTGGTCAGAAGAGCACAACCTCCCAACCAGGCAGGCACTAGCCAAGGGAGAATTCAGAGAACTGGTTCCACCAGTGCCAGTGTCCCTCTCCATCCGACTCTGTAATGAGAGGATATTTTGCTCTCCGGGGGACGACAGCTTCTGTTCCCTACAGCGTGGAATTTCCACGCAGCTCTTACTCACAAAGCAGCCTTTGACTCGAGGACGTCCATATGTACAGGAGCAGTTGTGATAGATCCCTGTTGGCAGTGAGGGTGACAGTGAAGGAGCTCTGAGAGCAGCGTCACCTCTGGGAGGAAGAGCGGAGAAAACCAAACACTCGTTGGTTTCCAGCCACTTTTACTGGTGGGAAGTTGGTGACTGCTGTCACCATGGTAAGAGAGTGTCCCCAAGCACGTTTAGATAGGATCGTCTTCACACCAGCATGAGTTAAAGCTTTCTACTCTCCAGTGGAATAATTTATTTCTTTACTTAGATCAAAAATGATAAAAAGCCGCCTACCCAAGGCTGGCGGCATCCAGGAATATTCATTATTCATATGGTGCAGGGAAATAACTTGCTTAAGGACAGAGCTGAAGTCTGTCGGAGCTTGGATTCCTCGCTGAGACTGCAGTGCCTGAAATACAAGTCCATCCTCCCCCAAGACACAACCCCACACAGCCTAGACTCACAGTCGGGAAAATCATGAGCAAAAAGGAGGAGAGGGAGCAAATCTGGCTTTCATCCGTCATTTTGAGGAATATAATTAAAGACAGGGTGTGGCTGTTGGAGCCAACAGAAATTAATAATATAATGCTTGCTTGGAGTTTTGCTTCTGCTGGGGAGGTTTTCAGGAGTAACCGAAGAGCAACCTGCAGAGATGGGGCTGGGGGTGCCTTTCTTTCCCTTGCAGAGCATTGGGTTTAGGAGGAGACACTGCAGATGTTGGGCATTTCTCTACAGGTGGGCATGAAGCACTCACCCCTGCTTCCTTCAGCAGTTCTCTGATGGCAAGAAGGAACAGGTCTTGCTCTGCAAAACAGCAGCAGCACTATACAACCTTTTACTTGTGTCCTGGTGGAATGGTCCATAGACTCTCCAATCCCAATTTACCAGTGAAGATTAGACATGACCATATAACTCTTCCGAAGAACTCATATTTGAGATGCAGTTGCATTCTTTGGAGTTTTTCTGAGCTTCTGCCAATTTCACTGGGACATGGAACATGTGTTTGATACAGCAAATGCACCCAGAAGCTGGTCCCTGTCTAACCTGGCTGTATCTTAAAACTAAACTGTGGTGTTGTCTCTCTCCTCATGGCTATGTCAGGGCTCCAGGGCTCGGCACCAAGCACAGGCTGTGTTCCCTCACTACTGGCTTTTTCCCCCACTAAACTGATTTCTTTACCTCCACTTTTGTTATTATTGTATTCCTGTAGCCTTGGGACACAGCCCTGGGGCAGAACACAGGGAAAGGACTGTGCAAGTCTAAGACATAAACGTGTCCCAAAAGGATTTACAACCTCAGTGTAGGACTGGAGGAAACAATTGGTTTCGGGTGCAGGAAGCCACGACAGGCCCTCGGCCAGGACAATCGGCAGTGGTCACACACAGCGTCAGTGCCAGTGCTGCTGAGTCTTGTGGGCTTGATGGATGAGAAGAGAGAGTGAAAGAGGAGGAAGAGGGGATAAGGGATAATATTGGTGCACAGGGATGGAGGAGGCAGGAGGATGCCACATTCCCAAGGGGTGCTGTGAGCAGGACAGTCTGGTCCTGTGGGAGCTGCGGCTGTCGCTGTGCCCAGCCCGGCTCCACATGCTCACCTCACTTTGCTTATCAAAGCTGATAATGTTTTCTTGTGTCAACTACAAGAAAGGTGTGTCTGGTTTGACAGAACTTTGCTTTCATAAGCATTGCCTCAGTGATGTTTGTGCAACCACACTAGAATATGATTTTATCTTGTCACTTGTAATTACCATTAATAATTTGCATAATGGCCATTAGGCATCACTTATTAAACACTTCTTTGATGTGATACTGAGCCGGCTCCAGGCCCCATACTCCCATCTTTCAAATGCAGACCACGACTTTTTCCTGACTAGTGACTCATTGGTTTATACCACCATGTTTAGCCAAATCCTGTAAGGCAACTGAAATAATTACCACAGTGGGTTTGGTAACAGCACAGGCTTAAATACGCCTCAGAGACCAAGAGAATGACTCTGCTTCAGCTTCTTTCTTGCTGAGTGTTCACACCTGCAGACTCTGAGTATTTGCAGTGCTGAAGAAGTTCAGCAGGACATGGAGGTGAACACAACTAGGTTTCTTCCTACCGAAGTTCAGTCTCCCTTGATTTGCTTGATGAAAAGTGTTAGATCCTTCCAGGACCTGCCAGGTGCTGACAGTGCAGTCAGGCCTCCAGCATGTGGATCTCAGATGGCATTGCAGGTTATCACAGCAGAGGAGAGTCCTGAGAATTTCTTAAGACAGATGGGAATAGTGATGGGTGATGAAACTGCAGCAATTCCACTCTGCACGGAGAGCTGAGCACAGCGCATGATGGGAAGGAAACCGAGGCTTCAGCCTGTGGTCTCTGCTGCAGAGCCACAGGATCAGGTCAGAGCCTCACAACCTGGAGTGTTCAGGTGCTTCCTGCACTCAGGCACTGTCCAGTGGTGCAGCAGAGCCAGGCAGGCAAAGGTGCAGGGCAGCCAGAACTCCCCAGACTGTCTTCTTCTATCTTCATATCATACTTGAACTAAAAAGTCTCTTAATTTCAATACACTTTCAGTATGGGGCTCATACTGGCAGTTTAGATTATATTATTCAGTGTACTGAGCTGAGAAATCCCCTGTTGGGTTACAGTTTGCTCATCTCTTGTAATTCTTTACAAATGTTACACAAACCAATAAACAAAAACCTAAACCCCACAAAAAGTTACTGTGGGTGTTAGTGTGTACCTGTCTACATACTGTAAAAACAGGCTTTTGTAGAGAAATTACAGTTCATGCATCACACCAGAATATGGCCTGCTTTTCCAAACGCACCGTGCCTGTAATCAGAGATAATTGTCTGTGCCATGCAGTCTGGAACTCGTGGCTGATTTCCAGCATTGGTAATTTACAAAACTAGTTGTTTTCTTCCCATTTCTTCACTGATCCCTTAAACATCTGGTGTGTTAATTCCTCAGGGGTTTTTCCTGATGGTGGTGTAATTCCCATGTTCCTGCTCTCTTACAACACAGACATATCTGCTGGAGCTGTCACAGAGCATTTCATTGTCTGCTTAACAGCCCGAGTGCTGGTATCACCCCTGCCCCTCTTGGGGGCACCCACCCTTGCTCTTTGTATCCTTGGGTTCCTCTCTCCATCCTGTACCTTCAGCCCAAGTCTCTCTGACTTGGAGATACTCATTTGTTCTTGCCTTACAAGATTTGCATGTTACAAGAGGACAGAAGGAGCTCCTGTGAGCCGCACAACCCGTGAGCTGCTGTACAGTTCAGGTCCCAGGTCACTCCTGTTCTGTCGTTCCATGCACCATGTTCTCCCCATTTCATTTTTCTTCCCTTCCTTGTCTCTTCCTGTGCTGTCTCCACAGCTGTCACCGTTTCCCATGGCTGTCCAGGTTATAAACACTGGGCAGGGAAGGCAGCGTTGTATTTCTGCACAGATGCAATGCCGTGACCTCGGAGGTGCCGTGTCAGCACCGAGGCGGGTTAAATCACCCCGAAATGCTCAGCGTAATTTGTGCTGCAGGAACGGGAGATGCAGAACGGAGCAGGGAAAGTAACACAGAGCTTGTCCAGGAGCTCATTAGAGTAATTACTCCACAGGGCTAACAAGTGTCCTGGACAGAGCCCAGGAAGAGGCCGTTCCAGAACCGTCCGAGCTGTTTCTCTCTTTAGAAACAGGCACTAATTCAGACTCATTGTATCCCCTAAAGCCTTATTGCTAGAAGCCTTCATGTCAGACCTCTGTCTAAGGTCAGTCATCAAACCCCATCCAACATTTCATGAGAGAAAGGCTGCCAGAGCCCCACAACGAGGAGCCACCACTCCCAGCCCATCCGACCGATCGCTCGGACACTGCTGCCAGCGAGGAGGGACAGGCTGGATCCTGAACCTTGGCTTGCACACGCAGCAAAATGCAGTCGTGTTCCTAAAGGCATTTGTCATTCCTTTCTCTGGGCCAATGAAACACCAGCAGATTTTTTTTCTGTCTGTTTATTGTGTCTTAGTTTTAAAAAAATTCTCTCCCACATATTAATTTGTCTCACCCTTTTATCTTCCCACATGTTACCAGCTGGTTCTTCCTGTTTGCCTTTTTTACAAATCCATTTAGAGGTTCTTTATTTAGTGTTTTCTCTGGGAATTGTTTTCCTCCACCAGAAGGGTGTGGAGAGTCCAGCAGAGCCTGGCTTTCAAAATTCCTGCTTTGGTATTATTTGAGAAAACTTGTTGTTCTTGATTTTATCCTGTTAGTGTGCATCTGTAATAACTCAAAGGTGTTGTGTATTACATTATACTATGTGATCTATTCTATTCTATTCTATTCTATTCTATTCTATTCTATTCTATTCGCATAGACCTGCTTTAGTGAAGACTCCCTTTTCTTTCTAAGGTCTCTCTCAGCAGCAGACTGTCAGTCAGACAGCCCTGAGACTCCCTCCCTGCCCTCTGCCCAGACTCCCTGTGTGTTTCTTTCCTCACCACCTTCTGCTTCATGTCTTGGCTCATGCTTCCTCCTCTGGTAGCAAATATCCCTTTCCACAACATCGACTGGTCCTTCTCCTCCACCCTCCATCCCCATCCTCAGCCTCTGAGTTCAGCTGGAGCACTGATGGGAATATGGCTTGTTTTCCTTTTTCCCTGTAGTGATTGCTGTGTGGATGGAGACTGAAGGTGGATTCATAATATTTTTTTTTACATACTTGTCTATTGATTTACTTGTAGAAATTATTTCTCAGGTTCAAGGCTGTGTCAGCAGGAGCAAAGATTTATTGGAGACAAGCCTTGGTCACTGTTAGAAAATGGCCACAAGCCAGGGGAGCCTGAGTGGTGGGATCAGAGCGGGGTGGCCAGGAGGTGCTGTCCTGCAGAGTCCCTCTGACTGCTGCTGCAGCACAACTGAGAATTCACAGGTTATTTTTGCCTTGTTTATCCAAAAGACTTTTTCTTCAGAGAGCTCCTCAGGGGATGTGCAATGGGGCTGGTGCGGACTCTCTGGTCTGCAGTGACCTGAAGGAGAGTGGGAAGAATAATTTTTTTCAGGGAGTCTCTATATTGTGCCTTTCTCTTACGCCCCTTTGCTTTCGTACTGGCCTTTCTCTTTCCCTCCTGTCCCCAGCTTCGCTAAATTTTATCCTTGTTGAGAGACCTGTGACTGACTGATTCCCCTGCCAGTTCCTCATTCCCATGTTGTGCTGAAAGTCTTGTTTAAACACACATTTACTGCTGGGCACCCACCAGTGTCAACCATCATTTCTGCGCAGAGGTTTATAAATAAACATCCCATAGCTGCACCCCTTATCACTGCTTCCCACCACAGCCCAGTTAATCCCAGTGCCCTACCACCAACAGTCACAGCTGTGATCCTGTGGCTGACTCCAGCCCAGGGAAAAGCCCCTCCAGCCTCTCATCATCACCCAGAAAAGCCTGGAGACGTCTCATCCTCCTGTTCCGCAGGAAGCCAGCACAAAGAAGCGGTTCATGGTCGCGCTGCCCCGGAGGCCCCCTCACCTGACAGACCTGGCCGGCGCGGGCTCAGGGCACGCAGGGCTGGCACAGGCCGGCTTTCAGCCCCGCGCCTCTCCCAGCTGATGTGGCACCGACTCCTCTTCCTGCCGACCCTCTGTGGAAAAAGACAGCTCTGGACACCCAGGCCCCCGGCACCGCCGCCCCGGAGATCTCCCCCTGCCCTCCTCACTGGCTTTAGCTCCGTCTCCCAGTCACAGCCGCCGTTCCCCCTCCCAGCCCCGAGGGTCAGCTGCAGCCACCATCCACCTCCGTCCCGTCCGTCTTTTGGCAGATGGTGCTTTTCCATCTGACACTCTGGATTACCCCGGGCAGGCACTAACAGTGCCACTTCAGCCCTTGCAATAGGCATTTTGGAACAAAATCTGACTTTTAATGTAAGTAATTTAGGACTGGAGAGTCTAGGGGAGCCCACATCAGGGCACCCCCATCCCAAAGCCTCCTCTTCCAAGGAAACAAAGGGAGTAGGTGGGTGCTCAGGGCAGTTTCTGCGCGTGTGCAGCCGTGTCTGGAATTAACAGCCTGGCTGTTTCAAAACCTCAGTCAATGGAAGGCAGGGCAGAGCCAACTGCTTTGCATACAAATTAAATTTCCAAAACTTTAATTAAACTTGTTGTGTGAAACTGAAAATGTTTAGATAATTCATTGTTTCAGTTAATTTAGTTACTAGTCCCTAATCCTGTCTCATTGTGGCAAGCCAATAAAACTTAGTTACATGACTGTTTGCCCAGGTCCTGGTAAAGTTGCCCTTCAAGAGCTGCTGAATTGTGCCAGGGGCTGGGACAGCTCTGGGGGCTCTCCCAGCTTGTTCCCTGGCCCAAGAATGGTCTTTGGTGTGCCCCCTGGACATTTTGCAGAGCCAAATCCTCAGACGCCTCATGGTTGTCTGATCGGCCCTGGCTGTCAACAGGTCAGCACTGGTTCCTCACCACAGTGTTGCTCTTCCTACCAGGATCACAATTTTTCATATTCCTGTGAGGCAAAGCACAGAGATTTTAGGGCACCCAGCTCTGTTTGCATACATGATGTCGTGTTGGCCACCCTCCAGCAGGCAGTGGTAGGTCTGGATCTCCTGCTCCAAGCGACACTTGACGTCCAGGAGGGTCTTGTATTCCTGGTTCTGGCACTCCATTTCCGCTCGGATCTCAGCCAGCCGCTGCTCCACGCAGGAGATCTGGTTCTGCAGCTCAGCCAGGTATTTGTTGTAGCGACATTCGGTCTCCGTCAAAGAGGATTCCAGGTTTTCTTTCTGAGAAGAGAACAAACACACAGGTACCTGGGTTTGACACAGGTCCAACCCTGGCCGCGAGAGCTGGAGCTGTGAATCCTTGTGGCATCACTTACCATAGTGAGCTGGGCTTGTACGTTGATTTCCAGGGCCTGCAGCTGACGTCTCAGCTCAGTGACCTGCTTGTTGCTTGACTCGATCTCCTGGCTGCTTGTGACGACCTCCATATTCACCTCCTCCACCTGCAAGGTCAGAAAAGGACAGCCCTTTCCTCACCTCCCCACTGCATCTCGTGGTATCCAGGACCTCCCCACACCCCGCAGTGCCCTGAGCATGCCCAAGGCTGACACCCTGTTTATTCTGTTCTGACCCTGTGACACCATGTGATGGCCCCTCCGCCATGGACGGAACACAGCAATCGGGCAGTACAGTTAGTTACAACACTTGCTGTTGTTAGGACACTTCCTAATCCCTCGTTTTTCCCTTTCCCCCTCGGGGCAGAGCTGGGTGCAGCTCTGCAGGGACGTGGTACCTTGCAGGCATACCACTGCTCCGTCTCTTTGCGGTTGCGCTCCATCAGCGTCTCGTACTGGCACCGCAGATCCTCCAGGATCTTCCTCAGGTCTGGGCCGGGGCAGGCATTGACCTCCACGCTCACATCCCCTGTCGCCTGTTTCCTCAGACAGCTCATTTCCTGCAGGAAATACGTGACTGTGTCAGTAATATCCATCAACCCCTTGGGGAGACTTTCCTTCTTCTTAACTCCCCGAGAGAGCTGACCTCCTCGTGGTTGGTCTTTAGGCAGCACATCTCCTCCGTCAGAGCCTCACATTGCAGCTGCAGGTCGGTCTTGCAGCTGGCCAGCTGGTCCAGGACGGGCCGGAGGTTGCAAATGTCGGCATCCACGTTCTGCCGGAGACCACACTCGGTCTCATACCTTAAACCACAGGCAGCAAACAAAGGTCAGCATGTCAGCAAAGCAGGGCAAGGCCTTCAGCTGAGGTTGGGAGAAAAAATTCAGGATCAAGTTCTTTCGCTTCGTTCATGCAGTGCTATGAACATTGCCAGTGGTATCAGAGATCTGTTTTGCTACTCAGTGTGACAGGCAGAGGGTTGGGATGTCCCCATCCCACCCTTCACCTGCCCTTCTGGGCCANGCCCCTCCAGAGCCATTGCCTCTGCCCTTTGATGGGGCTCTGTGCATACTTGAAAGCAAAGCCCAAATAAATATTAGGATTTTCTTGATAAACAAGGGTTTACCTGGTTCTGAAGGTCTTCAATTTCCTTGTGGTAGCAGCTGTAGTCCCGTGGCTCGCAGATGGGCCCTACCTTGGCGTACCACTCCCTGATCTTGCACTCCAGGTCAGCATTGTCCCCCTCCAGGAGCCGCACCTTGTCCAGGTACGAGGCCAAGCGGTCGTTGAGGTTCTGCATCGTCGCCTTCTCGTTGTTAGCAAACAGGATCCCATCCCCGCAGCCAGCGCCAGCCCTGGGGAAGCCACCAGCTCCTCGAGTGCAGATGCCTCCTCCGCTGAATCCCAGGGCAGAACAAGCTCTCTGAGTGGCTCCAAAGCTCCCACCAGCCGCACTGCCGGCGCTCAGCTGCTTCCCGAGTAATCCCTCGCTTACACTGCCACCAGAGAAGCTGCCAACCACAGCACCCAAGTCATAGGCAGCGTGTCTCCCCGAGGAGGCAGAGGAGACCCTCCTGCCAGTGCCAGTCGCATTGCTGCCCGTGCTGCCCCTGCCCTGGGCGCAGGTGGTGACGACCTGCCTGACAGCGCAGCTCATGGTGTGGGTGTGGAGCCGACAGAGCCCAAGTGCTCAGGTCGCTGCAGGATCCAACTGTGATCCTTCTGTGCCCTGGTCCTCTATTTATACCAGTCCCTGTGGATCGTGCCACTGGAGAAGGGCTGTTTATTCTTCCTCCTTGTGACCTGGCTAGGAGGTGTTTTCTTTTTTTTCAGCCGGAAATAATTCCCCAAAGGCGTTTGTCTCCAGAAATCCCACAACAGAAAGATGCTTTGGTTAACAGAAGCGTGTTTCAAAACTACATCAAAAATGTTACTTCCTGAATCATCAGGTCTAACTTGTGATGACAACTCAACAACAGTGACACAAAAACCCGACGATACCCAAGAGTGCCCGGGGAATGAAACACCACAGCAATTATCCATCCCTGGCGTGGGCGAGTCTACCCGGAAAGTGAAAGCTGTGGGAAAGGTGTCCTGTCTGACGGAGCCTGTTCGACCCCTTTGTGACCAGAAGTGAGGGTGTCCCCTCACTCAGCTGGCCTCAGTCCCTGGGACCAGGGCCAGGAGACTACCCTGGGCCGTGCAGTGAGGTCTGTTCCATTCCACGTGGCCATCGGTGGAGTGAGCCGCTGCTCTGGGTCTTTAGACCCCAAATGCTCTAGGAGAGCGCAGAGGAATATTGCACTGGAATGTACCAGGGCTGGTTTATCCCTTCTCTTTATTCTACATCTGTCAAAACATCCCCTTGCAGAGGTCTGGGTTGTTTTGCTGTTTTCAAAGGTAGGCAAAATAGTCAAATATTTATCCAAAATATGAAAGGATATTTCCTGGACACCAAACATGCAGTTCATTGAATAGTCACTGCCACACAGGATGTTTCATAAGATTTCTGAAACAGTAACGTGGAGAATTTCAGGAGATGCATGACCCTACAGACATCTGATCCAGTTCCATGAAAACTCTCCAATACAATCTAGGTGTTAAATTTAGAAAGGACAATAGAAAAGATCTTTTAAAAAGTTTATTAAACTAATTTTTTAGTTCTGGAATGCTGAATTGAGGAAGAAGGGAAATAATTAAAATGTTTTGTCATCTGAATCTTTCATTTTATTAATAACATTAATATAGCAATGCTAATATTGGCTGGCTCTCACCCACATGTGGTTCAGCTCTGGGTTTGGCATCCAGGTCACCTGGACACGTGGCACAAAGAATGTGTCAGGTGCAGCCTGGCTCGCAAATATTGCTTCTGCCATTTGGGCAAGTTCATTAAGCTCAATTTTATCTTGACACTGCAAATCCAGCGCTCCTGACCTGTGGGGTGGTTCTGTGGGTGCCCATCCTTTGTTAGAGCCGTCATCAGGAAGCGAAGCCAGAGTGCTTTGGTCCACAGTGGTGGCCAGACCCTGCCTGGAGCCAGGGATCAGGGTCAGGCAGGGCTGCCTGGAGCCCACCTGCAGCCTGGTCACAAATGGTCTTTTTTCTACCAAAGAATTATAAAATTACTGCTGAGCAAACATTAAATTTCATTTAATCCAGATTTATATGGTCCTTCATTTTTCAAGGCCGGGTTGGATGGGGCTTGGAGCAGCCTGGTCTAGTGGGAGGTGTCCCTGCCCATGGCAGGGGGTTAGAATGAGATGGTCTTTAAGGTCCCTCCCAACCCAAACCATCCTGTGGCTGTGATTTTTTCAATGAGGAAAACTTCCACAAGGAGTAGAGGGCTTTTTTTCAATTACTGCAAACTAAGCAGAGATTTTTCTTCCTTCCTTCCTTTCTTCTTTTTTCTTTCTTTCTTTCTTTCTTTCTTTCTTTCTTTCTTTTTCTTTCTTTCTTTCTTTCTTTCTTTCTTTCTTTCTTTCTTTCTTTCTTTCTTTCTTTCTTTCTTTCTTTCTTTCTTTCTTTCTTTCTTTCTTTCTTTCTTTCTTTCTTTCCTTACCAAAGGTGATTAGAATTTCTACAGCTTTTGTAAAGGAGAACAGTAATATCAGTCATTATTTTCCTGGAATTGTGTGTTGTTCATAGCAGCTTTTTTCCTTTCCAAAATTCAAATTTTTTAAAAACCAACTCTTTCTTTTACATGAGAACAAACCTCAAACCTTGCCAGCAGTCACAGCCCTCATTTTATTAAAGCGATTTTCACTTTGTGATGAGGAGATCTGCTAATGATGGGATCTCCATGACTAATGGAAGGCTCTTTCCCGAATTAGCTTTGATTGACTTCCTGGCTGGAGTCTACAGACGGAAATTTGCTCCCCACATCCTTGCAGGCAGCCAGGGGCGATGCTCTGATGAGCTGTCCTTGGCTGACTTGGGAGCCCCTTGCAGGCAACGCTGCACCCCAAGGGAGGAAGAGGAGCAGAGGCACGACAGGGGAGCAGAGGAATGACGGCGCACGAGGATCTCCCGCGGGCATTTCAGGAACAGCAGCGCAGGTCTGACCAGGAAAAATTACTACTTCAAGTAACAAATGAGCAGAAGAGCCTCCCCCAGGCAAAGGTGTTGCTCCCACATAATGAGCTTTGTAAAAGATAGAAAGGAAGGGATTATATTTCAGGTTTCCATCGACGTCCTGGGCTGTGTGGTGGAGAGTGGCGTGGTGGCAGAGGATGGACGTGCTGGAGTTATTCCCAAGAGTGCTCTACAGCAGAATTACCTGACTCAACAGGGCAATGCAAATGAGAAAGATTAGATTTCCCTGGAGGGAAATCCTTTGGGAGTCTCAGGACATTTTTTAAGGCTTAAGATTGTTTCTTAGGGTAATGCAGATGAAGTTTAATGTGTCCCCAAGAAGGAGATCCAGCATTTCACTTTCAATCACCAGCTGCTTTCACGTCCAAGAGGACTTCCTGAGGGACTCAGTGACTGCAACACAGCACCAAACCCCAAGTCCCTGCTGGTGCCCAGGCACAGGAGGGCCAGGAGAGGAGCTGGAGCAGGCACTACCTGCAGTGGCCAGGGAGAGGCTCATCAGGAGGAAGCCGTCCTGGCTGCTCTCTGTCAGCTGAATTTCCATGTTAGGCTTATGGAAAATCCTGATGTTCTCAGTTTACAAAGTATTTACAAAGTATTTGCTTATCTGGCTGGTGATGTACCTGTCATGCCACTTTCTGTCAGCCTGTTATTGGCTGTACTGATGCTGATCTCCTTTTTGCTGGTGACACCAGGTGCTCCAGGGTCTGATCCCAGCTTTGCAAGTCACTGCAGGCAAATTGTTCAGCTCCTCCAAGTCTCAATTTCATGCTTTGTAGGATGGAAACAACAATAACAACTATCCTCCTCGAGGGCATTATAAAAACAACTGTCTGAGGAGCACATGAGGCTTTAGAGATTGGAAAGATGACACTTAATTCAGTATTATTCATTGTCAGTGTTCTTGCTGTTTTATATTATTCTTGACACAGGCACATCCCATAGATTTCTCTCTCTGTCTCCATCATGAAATACCTTTCAAGGACATTCATAGTTTCCATTTTTCGTTTTGTTGTCCATGAAGTCTCACCATCGTTCACTGAGGTCTTGCCTCCGTAATTCCCAGCTGAATCCTAACAAGGCTTTTCTTCTTGTGCTTGCAGCTTGCAGCAAATCTGAAAAAAGCTCTCCAAAACCAGTGTTTGTCTACCTCTTGGAGAGAAAATTTGTCCACGTTTTACAGACATGAATGTTTGTAGCAAAGAGTAAATAACAAGCAACCTATTACCTTACATTTCTGTGGTATTTTCCTTCTTCAGAGCACTGTAATGTCACACAGAGAGCACTTGTGCTGAGCTTGGACTTTGCTCTTGCCTGTGATAACAGGGTTACACTGAGCTGTGTGCAGAATTAAAGCCTTTTTCATTGATGCAAATGTATGTTGATGAATATTCCCTGATAAGATCCTCCCGGGGAACTGAATCCACTGATTACAAACCAGACTCTTCCATCAGTTCTCCCAGCTGTTCTCCCAGCTCTTCTCAGGATTTCATCTGACAGATGTAAGCATCTCAGCACGGGGTGGCAGATACCAGAGATGACTGAATGTTCTGCTGGATCAATCTCTCCCCTGTGCCTTTTTGGCTGCAGAAGGGGCCACGTCTCTGTGTCCTGCCAGCTGAGCCTATTACTCTTGGACTGACGTCTTCTTTTAGCCTCCTACTTATATTTAATCAGTTATATTTGTGGTTTGCAGAAAGCTTTTCTGTATTCATATACTCGAGGCATTCTGCAGATGGTTCAAGGCTTAAAAAGCCATTTACAAGTTAAGTATAACAACACTCTTCTGATGATCAAAAAAAAGAAAAAAAAAAAAAAAGAAAAAAAGAAAAAAACAAATGAGCAGTTTGCTCAAGATTTCCAGCCTGCAGCTTTGCCCGCTGCCAGAGAGTCTGAGACAACTTCAGAGGCTCAGGTACATTTTTCCTTGATCTGGTTTTCATTTTTGAGATAACTCTGGTTTGCTTGGCCTGGAGGACGTTCTCAAAGGAAGATCTGTCATTCCAGCAAAGGGAGAAGCACAATACAGTCCGTGAACTCTGCACTCTGCTGTGTCTCATTTCCTGCCCTTTTCTGTAATTGCTGAATGATGATACAGAATGATAATATCTCACACTCCCTTTGCTGGAAAGACTTGGCAGGTTGCCCAATTCTTCGGTCTCCTTTTCTCACCTTCGCCTGTCCTGTCATGCCCAGTGTGACATCATCAGCTCTTTCCAAACCTGCTGGGGCCAGGGAGCACTTTGGGGAGCACTCAGTGGGACCACAATGCCGTGGGGAGACCGAGGGAGAACGGATGAACCACTGATCACCCAAAGGATGAGTGAGCTGAGCCTCAGCTGCAGGAGCCTCTTGACCATTGTTACAAGGGAAGCTGATTTAATGCAAAATGCTCCCTCTCCCTTTGGTCTGAGCCCCAGATCTGTATCCTTGAGGTGTGGGATGAAGATAAACCAATGCACAGGGCTCCCAGCCTAGAAAGCATGAAGTTGGATCAAAGTGATTCCATCAGGGTTTTGGCTCCAAAACGATTTCCTCTCCTCTCTGGCCCTCCCTCGGTCGCTCTCCAGCACAGCTGGAACCTGCTGCCGCCCGACTTCGTCACTAATCCTGAGCGGCAGCTCAGCCTCAGGCGTCGTTTCTACCTCGTGTGTTCCAGGAAGGGTTTTAGCAGTGATCTGCTACACACGACAGTGATAAAAATTAGTGCTACTCATCCCTGTGCAGATTAAGCAATGGTTACTTTAGTTCCTCTTAAGTGCAGCCCTGGGGCAGCATGAATAGCCCTGTAAAAAGGTTTTGTGCCTGAGAGTGTGATTTAAAGACAGTCAAAAGAGACAGCAGGCCTGTAGGGATGAGATTTGCCGACTGGGTGGACACTGGGCTCGTGTCTCAGAGAGAACACCTGAGAGCAGCAGTCTTGCTGAAGCCATCTAAGTCCACCTCACAAGAGAAAGTGACTTTTTTTGATCCCAAGAGTTAGAGAACTGAGCTTTATTTTGTTGGCTTCAATTATCAGTCACGTGGCACATTGACCTCATTGTTCCATAATTGACTTCATTTTGTATCACTTACACAGTTTATGTCTTAGCCAGTACCATGTATTTACAAGCACTGAGTTCATTAGAAAAAGCTGTCTCCAGTTATGTTTGTCCCAGGCAGAACCCCTGTCCCACCAGGTGGAACCCATGTCCCTTCATTCCCCTCCTCTCACTGGCTTCTTGTGGTTTCTTAGGACTTTCCCTGGCATGAGCACAGAACCCAGAGGCTTTGAGGGATCACATGTCAGTGACAGACAAGTCTGCAGTTGCACGTGCAAGGAGAAAAAGCTTTATTAAGTATCTCCAGAGACACCTGGATGGAATGAGGGCAACACAGGCAGGAAGAGCAGGTGAAGGGAGTGTTCTGGGACACAACCGACCACACATGGCCTCAGGCACTTCTTCGCTCAGTTGGCTGCTCTCCTGAGCCAGGGGCTGTCCTAGCGAGTGGTGAGTGCGACCTGCTCCCGGGAGGAGACCACCTTCCCATCCTGCACCTCCTCAACGATCGTGCGCACCTGGCGGGACGATGTTGTGACTGCAAAGGAAAGGGGGACAATTATTCATGGCAGGAAGGAGAGAAATTTCTTAAAACATTGTCAGATAGTGCACATTCTTCAAGAGTTGGTGGAAATTCCACAAGGGAGTAGAAAATGCTGCCTTAAAGAACCCTGCTTTGACAGGGAAGGGGAAAGAACCAGGCTAAAGGGAAAGGTGGGTTCTTACCATCTCTGCCAGAGTGTGAGGACATGGCGGAGGAGTACTGGGAGGAGATGCTACAAGAGAAGCACAAAGAGATGTTAGGGATGAACATTAGTTGTGGTTGCTACACAGGCTCTGTGTTCAGGCAGGAGAAAAACAGAGAAGGCTCATGGAGATAAAAGTGTTGCTCCACGTGGCCTCTCCTGAGGGACAGAGGAACCACAGCCCTTTCCAGCAAGGAAAGGGACCCAGTGCAGCATCCCACTACAACCAGACACCAGGGACAAAACACTGGGCATCCACTGCGGGTGCAAACAGAGAAACCAGCCCTGAAAGCTACGATTGGGCTGAGGCCCAAGGCATTTCATGTCTATGACCCATCTCCTGCCACCCGCCCTCCCAGCAAGGCCCCTCACGCACTGGGCGTCCTCGCCCTCCAGGAGCCGGCGGTACGTGGCGATCTCCTGCTCCAGGCGGCACTTGACGTCCAGCAGGACCCTGTACTCGTGGTTCTGGCGCTCCATGTCGCAGCGCAGCTCGCCCAGCTGCTCCTCCACGCTGCTGATCAGCATCTGCAGCTGCGCCAGCTGGGTGCCGTAGCGCGCCTCGGTGTCGGCCAGGGTGCCCTCCAGCGCCGCTTTCTGTGGGACGGGCACGGCGGCGGGCTCAGGGGGGCGGCCGGGGTGGGCACAGCCCTGCGCCCCCCGCCCCGCCGGCAGCCCGCCCCTCGTACCGTGCTGAGCTGCGACTGCAGGTCGATCTCCAGGCTCTGGATCGTGCGCCGCAGCTCCGTGATCTCCGTCTTGCCGCTCTGCAGCTGCTCCGTGTTGATGGCCACCTCCCGGTTCAGCTCTTCCGTCTGCAGCGAGGCAAAGCCGTGCCCTCAGAGCCCCGGCGGTGGCCGCAGCCCCGGCCCCGCGCCCGCGGCTCGCCGCCGGCTCCTCACCTTGCTGAAGAACCACTGCTCGGCGTCCCTGCGGTTCTTCTCCGCCAGGCTCTCGTACTGCTCCCGCATCTCCGCCAGGATCTTGGTGAGGTCGATGCCGGGAGCAGCGTCCATCTCCACGCTGATCTCCCCACCCACCTGCCCGCGCAGGGCGGTCATTTCCTGGCACAAAAAAGAGAAACAACACACGTCAGAGAGACATGCCATCTTCCCATGGTGAGAAATTTCTTAGTTGCACCCAGCACAGGAACCCCATAGGGTCCTCCTCCCCTGGGAACCTCCTGGAGGTCCTGCCTGAAGGGATTATTTCTCTCCCCCTTCCTGCTCAAGTGTCTCCTGACAGCCCTAATTGCAGAGACTCCTGTGTGTTTGGCCTGTTTCCCTCGTGCACAAGGAATGTTTGTAGGTCCTAATTTAAGCCGAACTCTGTGCTCACCTCCTCATGGTTCTTCTTCAGGTAAGCCAGCTCCTCCTTCAGGTTCTCAATCTGCATCTCCAGGTCAGCTCTGGACAGGGTCAGCTCATCCAGGACCCGGCGCAGGCCGTTGATATCGGCCTCCACGCTCATGCGCAGAGCCTGCTCCGACTCAAACCTGGGCACACACACACAGTTGCATACACCCACCTGACACAGCATTTCTCTTGTCTTTTCTTTCCCCAGCTCAGTGTATTTTTGCCGAGAATCTTTAATTCAATGTGTGTGCACTATTCTCACAATACAGAAATATCAGTGCTATGCCCAGGAAGAGATGAACTATTCCTAAATGTCCCACTCCAGTGGAGCAATCCCAGCTGCAGAAAAAAAGCACCTAGAACAGTCAGGCTTTTCCCCCTTTTTCACAAAAGCTCTTGGGGTCGTTGGACTCACTTGGTTCGGAAGTCGTCTGCTGCCAGCCTGGCATTGTCGATCTGCAGGACGATGTTGGCATTTTCAACAGTTGCAGAAAGAATCTGATGGGGCATAAATGAAAGAGTAGAAAAGTCATTTCAAACACTCTGAGCGATCCCATCCAGGGAAGGACTGGAGCAGCCCCAGGCCTCCTGCCCACGGGAGGGATGGGCTTCCATGTGGGCTCTGCGAAGAGGGAGAGGGGGTGCTCGCTTCCATCTCCCATCGGCACAGACTGGGTGCCCTTGGAACGCTGCCCTGGGCACGTGGCCCTGCCCAGGTGGCACCTCCAGGTGCTCACACCATGCTGAGCCCTGGCAGCACTCCAGGCTTTGGGAAAGGGAGCAGCCCAGCTAAGAAGGAAAAAAGGGTTGAGGAAGGAAGGAGTGCCTTGTGCCTGCCTCATTTGGCTTTCATAATTACACCTGAGGTACAAGTATTTGCTCGGAGATTATGAAAATGATTGGCCATTTAGTGAGCAGGAATTTCTGTAGCCACGAGCTAATGAAGAGCTCTGAGTCCTCCTGCTTCAGGGGATATCCAAGGAATAATCCAAGAATATTGATGTGGTCATTTCCCAGCTGAGGGGGGAGAGGGAGGGAAGGATCTGCCTTCTCCTGGATCCAGAGCAGAAGGTTTCTGTGAGTCTCAGCACTTCATCATTCAAATCCAGAGACAGCTCCTGCCTCCAGATGTTTCTGTGCTCCATCAGAACACACAGAATGCAGATGAGCTTCCTGCATCAAGGCAAGCCCTTTCCCCCAGGGTGAAGCCCAAGAAATTTTAGGAATGTGAGTTCCCTCAGGAGCTGACCCTGCCCCATTTCCCAGGAATTTACTCTCACAGACCAGGTATGTCATTGCCCAACCGCCCACACCTCATTCCCTCAGTGAACCTGAGCTCACTCAGAATGAGTGATAAGGGCTGAGGGGGGCAAGCAGTGGCAGGGCAAGGAGGGATGGGCAGAATCTTGTGTTTTGGCTGAAGGGCTTTTGTTTAAAATCATCCAGGGAGCTGCTAAGAATAAAGAAATTACCTTGGCCATGATTTCATCTGCTGCATTTTAGAGCAGGGCACACTCTAGGTGATTTCAGCACCTACCACAGCCCAGTGTGTTCCAACCCTGGTTTGGACTCATGTCTGTGTCTGCAACTCCCAAAAAAAAACCATCCCACAGGACAGTTTCTTTCCATTTTAATCACTACCTTTAGCCTCCTCGAAGGGTAGGGAAAAAAATCTGATTTGTAGGGTATTTGTGAGACTGACTATTCACCTCCATCTGCATATCACTCAGCAGTGAATAAGGCCAGGAGATAGCAAGTCCCTGCCTGCTGAGAGTTCAATCAGGAGCCTAACAGGGATGAACTATGGGGCACAAGTAGTAAGAAAGGAAGGCAGGACGTGACAGGGAGGCAGCAAGTAGCATCAGGTAACCTGAATCACTGTCTGACTTCTTTCCTGCCCCATCTTTCTCCCTACACTGGAACAGTCAACAGAAACCCCATTCTTGTGCCTGGTGATCTGCTGTTCATAATGCCTGTTATTCCAAAGCTCTGGTTTCCATTTCAGACTAATTACCTGCTATTTCATAAGCCTCTTCCCTCCAGCTGTTAGGAACAAGGTCATCTCTTTACAAGCGACTTTGCTGAAGATGTCACGTTAATCCCAGCATCCTACCTTGTTCCTGAGCTCCTCGATAGTCCTGTAGTAGGGGCTGTAGTCACGGTCAGGACCAGGTCCCTGCTTCTTGTACCACTCC
Organism: Tichodroma muraria; assembly: GCA_013390105.1. Classification (NCBI taxonomy): domain Eukaryota; kingdom Metazoa; phylum Chordata; class Aves; order Passeriformes; family Sittidae; genus Tichodroma; species Tichodroma muraria. The sequence continues at coordinate 24,462 of WAAG01074669.1, forward strand.
CTGATCTTCACCTCCAGGTCGGTGTTGGCCTCCTCCAGGGCTCGCACCTTGTCCAGGTAGGTGGCCAGGCGGTCGTTGAGGTTCTGCATGGTCTCCTTCTCCCCCGCGGGCAGGATGCCGTCGCCGCCTCCAAAGCCTCCTCCAAAGCCTCCTCCAAAGCCTCCTCCAAAGCCGGCCCCAAAGCCGGCCCCATAGCTGCCCCCAAAGCCCCCCCCTGCGCTGCTGCAGTAGCTGCCCCCAAAGCCACTGCCGAGCCCCGAGACCATGCGGGAAGAGACGGAGTAGCTGCCAGAGCCCCCGTGCACGCTGGGGGCCCGGTACCCTCCTCCCCCGACGCGCACGGAGGANCCGACGATTTTCATCACTCATAAAAACCTGAGCCAACTTCCAGAATCGTCATTTTTCCCTTTGTTCTATTCATGCTTTTTGTCATATTCCACTAAAAACTTCTTCTCTTACAAAGGGCGTCTTTATGCTTCTTCCGTTTCCAAGCAAATTGTCAGGTGTGATTAAAAGGAGGAGGCTCCTTGCTCAGGGCTATGATTTAATTCCCTCTGCACTGTGAGCTTCGAAACAGAGCGGTGCAGGCAGCATTTGAGCTCAGCATCTCTTTTACTGTGGCTTTTTGTCCCAGCAACATTTTCCTGTCCCTGCTTGGGCTGCACATACCTGCAGGGACAGCAGCCGTGTTGTGAGGCCCTGAATGCACTTCCAAAGCCCCGTGGGTACAATGGTGCTGGAAGGAACTTGGCTCCCAGTCCTGGAAATACAAGTCCGCTCTTTTATCTGCAGGGAGAGGGACGATCAGTAGTGAAAGAGCAATGAAAAGGGAATTCATGCTCCAGGGTTCACTGGAGTCTTTACTTCAGAGACCACCCAAGAGTGGGGGACTGTGGAAAGGTAATAGGATGGTTTGTGTTCTTTGTGAACAAGCACTAGCACTGGCACCCCAAAAGGACAAGGTATGGCAGCTAGCTAGAAATTCTGAGATCTCCAGGAAAAATGTGGGATAGCATAAAGCAGATGGACATCAGCAGAAAGCTCCTGGTGTGTAAGCCCTGTGAACAGGAGCACAAAGCTGACAGGAGCACAGCTCAGCAGCTAATGCCAGTGATGTTTTCTGTGATGAACTATTCTGTCAGTTGTGACCAGGCAGGACAGCTTCACTGTGAGTTTGGAGTTTACAGCTCCCACATAAACGGAGCTTCAGGCGACACAGCGATTGTCTCTGACAAGCAAAAAGGCTCCAGAACCGAGCGCAGTGGTGTGGTCAGGCCCCGCTGTCGCCTCTCCATACTGACCCACAGCAGCACCCAGCAATCTGAGCATCCCTGGCTCATCGGGCGGGGTGTGGAGGGGAAGGGATTGCTCATGTGTGCACACAGTGGATTGTTGGGCCGTCTCCGCAGACAGGCCCCAACAGCCCCTTCCCAACAGCCAAGTTCTTCCTTAGATCATTTGCCAAAGGAGGGGAGAAAGGGTATGGAAAGAAGAACAAAGGTGCATTGCTGAGGAGCTCAAAGGGCACAAGTCCCTCCCCTCCATCTGCAGAAAGCTGGAGACAGTACAGGAGTGGGATGTGTCCTTGGGATATCAGGACTTGGCTTCTATGGAGAAGTGATTCCCTATCTTCCCATTTGCCACTGGTGAATGGAGACAAGTCCGTGCAACTCGGAGAGCTGGAGGATCAGAGTCTCTGCCGTGCTGGCTCTGGCCATTTCTGTCTCTCGGAGCCAGCGTGTTCGTGTCGTGTGAGCGCCGGGCACGGGGCCAGGGGACGCCCACTCGCTGCTCATCCTCCCCAGGTGCAGATGGAAAAGGTGCAGCAGCGCGGGGGCGGCCGGGACGTGTCGCTCCCAGGAATGTGCTTTGTCCCCATCTTCATTTCCTCACCTTCGCCCGGGCAATGCCGTGGTTTGTCCTCTCTGATTGCAGCATTGATGTGGGGAAAAGGCAATGTCAGAGACAAAACCGGTACAGAGCCCCTGTGTGGGTCCAACCGCTCAGCCTTGCCCCGAGCAAAGCCCCTGAGAGTGGTGCAGGTCTCACACTGTCACACAGTCACCGCATTACTGTATGTGTCACACAGGTGATTCACGGTTCTTCCTGTCTGGGGAATTGCCTTTTCTTTCATCTTTTGTTTGCCGTTGAACTGCTATGTTATAAAAACACACATTGCCCAGAATATCTGTGACACTTTGGTAATGCCACAGGGCAGTAATTAAAATTATGAGCATTAATTAAGACTTAAAACTACATTAACCGCTCAAGAACGTTATTTCCATGACTTCCCATTGAACACAAACATAAGGACTGCATGTTGTTTCTATCACACCCTTTGAAGTAAAAGGCTGAGTATTAAACCAGATCCTGCCTCTGCTCTGTTCTTGAGCATGTACACACTTTGAGCCCATTTTTAACATATTTCAAAATCAGAAATCCAGTTCTATGGCATAACAGGAGCTTCATGGTAGCACAATGGTGTTTAAACATACAATTTGGTCTTACTTTGGGGGAAAATGGAGGTGAAGTTCTGGCTCCAAAATTACTTATCAGCAGATGCATATACTACCTGGATGAAACCACTTCTTTCTTTTTATATGTTTATAAAGTTGCCCTGGAATCAAACTATCATAGAAAACTTCCCTAAAATGAGCTGAAAACCACACATTAATGTCTGTTTCTAAAGTGGTCTTTTCTCTCATAGGAATTCAGTGTTGCCTGAGAAGTCAAACCATCTTTCTGGACTAAATTCCCACTTTCTGAGACCTGCCTCAAGCTGCTGCTGCCTGTCAGCGTGAGCCACCCCTGCAGCTCCCTCCTCAGTGGGGTTTCCTAAGGTCAGGGCTAATTATTAATGCTCAAGGCAGGAGAAAATTGACATCTGTTTTCCACACCTCCCTCACACTGTGCAGTAGCAGTAGTAATTAAAGCAGGGGATTTCATTAGCAAAGTGTTATTTGTTGTTTCTATAGGAACACAGGTGTGCCCTGACTTTTACAGGAAGAAAATATAAAGCAAGGGTGAATTCCAGAGAGACAACTCAGCATCCCTGCACCGGGTGTTGCAAGGGCAGCATCCGGAGGGGCACAGGCATGGCAGGGGCCTGGGAGGAGCTGCAAGAGGTCTTGGTGGTCCTTGCTCCAGCCATGGGGACAACAGCGTCCCTAAGAGGTGACCTGGGGTGTGGCCATGCAAGCTGTGTCTGTCCTGACCCTTGTCAGGCATCTGATCTTGAGTGATTCAACCCTGTCTTTATCCAGCCCTGGGACATGAATTCCCCCAGGCAGAGTCCCGAGCTGCTCTGGGCTCCCTCCTCAAGGCTGTGGGAGTGGAGGGAGCGCAGTCTGCAAGACCATGGAGGTGCTGGGGCTGGAAGTGCCTCGGCTTGGGAGGGTCGGGAACTGTGCTGCTACTGACCCGTGGATCATCCGTGATGCTCCACGAGGACGTGCAGCAGCTTTTCTCCTGACCCTGCCGACGAGCTCACCGATCATTAGCATTAAACTTCAAACCAGAACCGTCTCCTCCAGTCGGTGGACGCTGGGGGTGCTCGGGGCAGCCAATGCCCCACAAGGGTCACGGGGGTCTGCTCCGAGGGGGCAGGGGGCACACGGCCCAGGGCACTGGGCAGAGCCGCAGGGCAGGAGCATGGGGGGCCTCAAAAGCGTGGAGGCCTGCCAACCTGGCAGTGGGACAGATGATGCACTGCAGGCATCATTCCAATGTTTGGGGAAAAATAAAGAATTCTCTCTTATCTCCTCCTAAATTCCAAACAGATTCCTGGAGAAGGGTCATAAAGCTGTGTGGCCAGCTCTGCTCTCACTCTCACTTAGCCGTGTTGCTCTGATTCATTTCATTGAGTTAGAAGTTGGATTTATGAAGTAATAAATGTGTCAGAATGCAGCCAAGAATGTGTCTGAACTGGCTTTCCAGGAACGCTGGGCCAGCTGACGGCACTGGGAACCGCTGTGTCAGGAGCAGTGGGAGCGCCACAAGAACTCCCAGAAGAATTTTAATCCTTTTGCTTGCACAGACCATACCCTCCTCTTCCCATCAATGTTTTCCTCACCCTTCAGTGGTGCCTTTGGAAGCAGGAATCAAACTGAGATGTTTTGCCTGTCTGGAGGGACAGCAGCCTGTGGGTCCCTGTCCTGCCTGCAGCTTCAGACCACTTCACCCCAAAGCTTGGGATCCAGAACGGGGAGCAGCTGCTGGGGCAGAGCTGGGGTGTGGCGTTTGCAGGGTCCTGTCTGCATCACTTTGTTCACTTGCTTGGCCTCGCTGGGTTAAACCTTCAGCACTACTGTCGCTGGGCATTGCAGCGGGGGAGCAGCGCTTTGTCCAATCTGAAACGCAGGGATCCTCACAGGCTTCACCTCCCACCCCCTGTGGAATCAGCTCCTTTCTGGACTCCCCCACACACCCTCTCCACTGAGCTGCCAGGTCTCAGAAGTTACAGAGGTGTGGGTGTACAGGCCCCACCATCAGGGTACCAAGGATGGAGAGAGAATGTTGCTCCTTCCAGTCAGGAGCTTTGTCCCACAGCTGCAGGGGTGGGACAGCCCGAGAGAATCGAGACCAGACCTTGCTTTGCAGGACTGCAAAGAGAAGCTTTATTTGATTTCTGTGTGTGGCACAGAGCTGAGAGAAGGGTGAGAGAGGGTAAGGAGGGGGGTGATAGTGGGAGAAGGTGCTTTTGATGATCCGTATGGCAAGAACGCTTCAGCTGGGATCTGCTTTGCTTCCTGGGCAAGGTTTGCAGCAAAACAGGCAGTGCCTCAGTGGGCAGCCTGGGTGATCTGCTCCCGGGAGGAGATCACCTTCCCATCCTGCACTTCCTCGAAGATGGTGCGGATCTGGCGGGTGGTTACTGGTCCTGCAATGGGGAAAAAAGGAACCGTTATTTCCAGGGCATCAAGGAGGAAGTGTCTTAAAGATCTTCATCTCAGAGATTTCTTACTACAATCATCACATCAGAAATCCAATATAGCACCGCATTCCCACAGCTAAATTGTACAGATTCAGTCTGTTCAGATGATTTCTGACATCTGTTTTGGTACACTATAATATTTGTTATATAATAAATTTGTTATATCATAAAACTTGGCATATCAGTTCAAATTTTGGAAATATAATGAAACAGTAACTTCAGTAGAAAAGTAAAAGGAACCTGTGCCAAGAAGGTGGGTGAGGGTATGAGAGCTGTGTATGATCAGAGCTTCAACCAAGGCCTGTTCTTACCTTCTTTCACAGGCTGCGAGATGTAGTGGGAAGACATGCTATGGGATGAGAACAAGGAAAAGATGATGAGAAACAGGAAAAAAGTGAGTAATCTTGAAGACAAAAATAATTATTTAAACCCTGCCTTTATTTCTTGTACCAATACACAATTAAAATGCTTCTGGAAACTGACAGAGACCCAACTGAAGGAAGAAACTGGTAAGGATGGGTGTGTGACACAGGGATTCAGACACCAGAGCAGCACCCACCCCAGCTGAAACAAGCAGCACCTGCTCCCTGCCCAGGATCCCACAGACATGGAAGGATGGGAGGTGGAACCCAGAGAGGCTGCAGGCCTTTTACAACCACTAGGCTGTTCTGGGCGGGTGGCACTGAAAAGGGAGGCCTGTTGCATTGCAGTGGGTCAGGGGGTGGGCTGAGAGAAGCCTGCAGGGGATGCAGGTGGTTCATTTTCTGTTTCCTTTGCTATGACCCATCTCCTGCCACCCGCCCTCCCAGCAAGGCCCCTCACGCACTGGGCGTCCTCGCCCTCCAGGAGCCGGCGGTACGTGGCGATCTCCTGCTCCAGGCGGCACTTGACGTCCAGCAGGACCCTGTACTCGTGGTTCTGGCGCTCCATGTCGCAGCGCAGCTCGCCCAGCTGCTCCTCCACGCTGCTGATCAGCATCTGCAGCTGCGCCAGCTGGGTGCCGTAGCGCGCCTCGGTGTCGGCCAGGGTGCCCTCCAGCGCCGCTTTCTGTGGGACGGGCACGGCGGCGGGCTCAGGGGGGCGGCCGGGGTGGGCACAGCCCTGCGCCCCCCGCCCCGCCGGCAGCCCGCCCCTCGTACCGTGCTGAGCTGCGACTGCAGGTCGATCTCCAGGCTCTGGATCGTGCGCCGCAGCTCCGTGATCTCCGTCTTGCCGCTCTGCAGCTGCTCCGTGTTGATGGCCACCTCCCGGTTCAGCTCTTCCGTCTGCAGCGAGGCAAAGCCGTGCCCTCAGAGCCCCGGCGGTGGCCGCAGCCCCGGCCCCGCGCCCGCGGCTCGCCGCCGGCTCCTCACCTTGCTGAAGAACCACTGCTCGGCGTCCCTGCGGTTCTTCTCCGCCAGGCTCTCGTACTGCTCCCGCATCTCCGCCAGGATCTTGGTGAGGTCGATGCCGGGAGCAGCGTCCATCTCCACGCTGATCTCCCCACCCACCTGCCCGCGCAGGGCGGTCATTTCCTGGCACAAAAAAGAGAAACGCATCTTCATGCAATCCAAGAACCGGCATGTAAAATGTTCCTCTTGAGACGAGTTCTTCAGGAAAGCGAGCATTTGGGGGCTGATCAAAATGGAGCAAATTGAGGTATTTCCTCCATGACCACAAATAAAAGAATTCAAATTCTTGAGAAATCCCCACTGGAGTTAATTCTCCAGAGAATAAAGCAGAGCCTGTAGCTGGTTCATTTCTCAGGGAGAACAAATTCCCAGCCAGAAGCTGCGAGGATTGTTAATAAACCTCTAACAGCCACAGTGGGTATTACTGCCATTGCAAGTGGTGAGTGGGAGTTCCACAGGCTCCAGGGAGGATGTGCTGCTGTCCAGAGTGTATCCCCTCTGCTGCCTCACCAGCACCTCTCACCCCCTGCCCAGCAGTTCAGAACTCAGTGTAGCCTTAAAGGCTGGACCAGAACTCAAATTTCAGTGCCCAGGGTGGCCTTTTTAGAACCTCTGTGCTCACCTCCTCGTGGTTCTTCTTCAGATATGCCAGCTCCTCCTTCAGGTTCTC
>WAAG01074670.1:2280-13808 GCA_013390105.1 Tichodroma muraria
GAGAATGAAAACAAACAAAAGCACCACAAAACCAAAAGCAGAAACTGAAACCTGAAATTGCTTCAGGATACAAGTTTCTTTAAAGCACACAGTGTTGGTTGAAGCTAGAGAATAGTTAAGCAGTATTATACTAATAAGTATTATAATTATAATTTACTTTAAGCAAAGAGGAACTGTAATTGTACATCTGGGCAGTGAGCTGAAGTGGCACTTCAGAGATGTTGTTTTATTTCTCTCTTCCACACTCAAGGCCATGGTAGCTGGCATTTAAGATCAAGCAGAAAGGTGAGCACTTGCAGTGTGACAAAGCTTACACGTGAACTACATCCAAGTCCTTTTAAAATTATATGTATGTGTGTGTGTGTGTATATATATATACATGTATACACACCACACACCATATACAGAAAAGTCACCAAATAAATCATCTGCGAAGTTTACTTCTCCAACGAAGGCACAGGGTGTCACTGCTGGGAGCCAGAAGCTGAGTGCCATTAAGATGCAGACTGCAGTACAACTGGCCAAGAGGCAGGAGCTTCATGGAAGCCCCCTGCACCTGAACTGTACAATGCTGAACTGTACACAGCTCTCCGTAAGATTACTGAATTACAGGGTTACCCTCACCGAACACCCCTGTCCAGCCACCAGCCCTGCTACGAATAGCAGATGATACAGCTGAAAGAATTCAAAAGACAGAACAAAACCCTCAAAAACCTCATGAAAACTAACATCTGACACATGCTCAGGGTGACTACAGGTTCTACAGTTACAACTGCAAAACACCATAAAATGTTAAAGATAATATATTAACTACTCCCAACATCCACTTTGCATTAAATTTTGCAGCAAAGCAACACTAGTGGAACGGCAGCTACAATTAAAGTTGCCAAACAACTCTCTTTTTACTGATACAAAAAATTTTCTCTCTTTGCTTAAAACTAAGCATTAACATTTTACAACATGGGTGTGTTTCAGGCCAAAAGAGTCCATGTTTTAAGAAAAGTGCTACGGATGTTTCTGAAAAAGCAAAGTGAAGGGAGAACGCTGTTTGGACAGTATTCATATTTCCTACAATTGATCCTTTGAGAACCAGTATTTCCATCTTTTAGTGTACAGATTTTGAATTAACCTTGGAGCCGGAGGTGGTGCTTTTTCCAGAGGAGGGAAAATCCACTCAAACCCACCTAAAAGCAGTGTCTGCATGCACTCGGGAGTGGTTTGCAGTACTTGGCAGCAGCGTCCCCTCCATTTCAGCTACACTGAGCAAGCTGCAGATGAGGGCTGAGCAAAGTCCACTCTCCTCTCTTTGCACAGATGCTCATTCTTCCTGTGAACGGCTGCATCTGAACTGAGATGAAGAGCACCTGAATCCCACCTCATCTCTGCAAACACCTTGCTACAAATGCAGACTGGGAAGGAAGGGAAGGTCCAAACACAAACCCGAACGGACCAGGACAGGCAGGGCAATTATATTTACTTGAGGCTGCTGAGATGCAACAAGTGGTTGTAAACAGAGGATTACAAGGAGAAAGGCAAGGCAGAAATGTGCCAGCAGCAGAAGAAAGGAGGAAACTGACTGTTGGGAAGAGCAGCAGAAGAGCTCTGCAGCAATGTGGGTGAACACGCAGTTACTTAGAACAGAGGACGAGATGAGGGAGAGCGGTGAAGACTCCAGGACATCACGAACATCTCCCTGTGCCTTACTGCTACTTATGGCCTCTTTCTACAGCTAGTCTGTCAGCAGAAGCAGCAAGGGTAATTTTTAAGGTTCAGTGAGCCACATGGAAGGTTACACTCTTCCATGAAATGGAATTCACTCCAGCTGCTTTCTTAAGAGGTCTCAGAAGTACTTGTGACTGTAAAGCTTTGTGACCGTATACAATCTTACTTATTACAACTCTGCTTTGTGCACAGGCTGAACAGCCTACTACCTGGACAGCAAATTTGGAAGAGAAAATTCAAGTATATCCTTTAACTAAAAAAAAAAAAAAAAAAAATCTATCATTAGGAAGGAGACTGTGCCTCCTTCATTTCAGAAACCTGAACAAGGCTGGAAAGTTTTGCCAGAAAATGACCAATCTGTTTAAGAAAGTACAATATCACCACGAAGAATTGAATTCATCATAACTCTTCCGCATGCAACATAATAGTACTTTTCATGCAAACATATGCCTTTGCCAAAGACTTCTCTCACTTTTATCTTTGAACTGTGAAAAGACTCCAAAAAGCAGCGCAAGCCAATAGCCCACGTTTAAGGCAATTTGCAAACTGCACACCGAGTTCATTAATACTGACAATTCAACAAACAACATAGCCTTTGAATGGCCAGGTTGATCCCAACTCTCAGCAACTAAACTCCATTTACATCCTTGGAAAACGCTTATAGGAAACAGTGCTTACACCTTTACACGTGTAGAGTCATTGCAAACGCGCAGAGTCCAGGAGAATTCATGGCTTGCTTACAGCCTCCCAAACCACTGGAATTATTTTGGACGTTGTTCTCTCTGGCTGCGCCGTGTGAAAGGAGAGGAGGGAGCAGAACAAACATGGAGTGCCCCACGCAGGCGGGACCAGGAACGGGAAGCGCACGGCTCCTGAAAATCAGAGCGCACCAACAGTTCCCGTCCCGGGATGGTAACAGTCCCACAGAGGCACTGCGAGGAACACTCAAAAGGTGAGGATGACGGGAGCTGGAAGAGGAGGACCACTGTCTCCTTTCACAGGAAATTCAGCTTGCCCTCTTCCCCTCTCTTCCTCAAAGTTTGAAAAGGCTGCCTTGTCCTCACAAAGCACGACCTGTTAGATCCATCAATGAAGATCTCAGAAAAAAAGGTGTCAAACCAGTTAATACTCTGATTTTTAAGCAGGATTTTAAATATCTTTTAAACATTTAGTAATACTAAATTCTCCACAGCACTTCTGCATCTATACTTTAAGTATTATGAAATATAAATTAAGTTCACAATCTAGTATTTTTGCCATGGGAATGGTTCTCAAATTCCTAGGCTTAGCAGATGGTCGATAACAGATTTCACTATTTCCTGTTTTTCCCCCATTTTCTTGGATTTCAGCAACAGAATAGATCTTTTCCTGAGCAATCTGTTCAGTTTGATTGTGTGTCTTTTCTGAATTATATCCAGTACTTATTTTTCTTTTGTAGTATCCCCCACTCCACCATGTCCCTTCTCGGAACACTGGAAGTTCTCTCTTTGGTTTGTAGCTGCTGGACAAGAATAAAAGCAAGCCTCAGATGAAGCAGACAAAATGTATGCTGACTTCCACGCTGCTTTTCTCAAATTGTTTCTATTATGCAAATTATTCCCAACGAGTCACACGCAAGCACGCACACTTCCTAACCTGCAAGTTTGTTTTTACAGAACCACAACTCACTTCTGTCTCTGCTCCAACACATTGTCCAACTTTCAGGATTCCTCTGCAGAGTTACTCCCAGTTATCTCCATACGCACATTACAGGTAAGTGCACAATTCCTACGTAAACGATTTAAAAATTCTCTAATTCAGAACAAATCTACCTCCTGCCTTGAAACTACCTCTGCCCCCAAAGAGAGGACCAGGATGCTTTCCCTGCCTTCCCAGGTGGTCCCTCCACACCAAGGTACGTCTATACTACAAGGTTCACTCTGCCACAGCAGCTGTTCCCCGCTCTGCAATCGAAATGTGACGGAGAAGAACACATTCAGCAGATTTATAAAAAGTTTGAATTGCTCTTGAGAAGTCATCCACTGGCCTCCCTGCTGCCATAAAGGGAAACGCTCCCAGCACAGCGACAAGAGAGGAAAATCCCAGGTTCCCTAGCTCTTTAAGCCAATGCAATAAATCAAGAGTTACATAACTTCTTTTCTTTCCCCTCCTAAAAATACATTCCTAGCCTGAAACATAATTATTAAAGTCTGAAAAAATAAAATGATGTTTCCATGGTTTTTACTAGCTCTCAGGCTGAAACACGAAGGCCTTCAGAAGAAAGCTGCTGTGGGGAAGTGGGAAGGTTACAGAGGCAGCAGCATTCCACCAGGATGGAGGAAGATGCACAGCATCCAGAGCTGAGGATCATGCAAAGACAAGTGCTGGCTTTTATGGGAAATGACGCTGTCCCACTGCTCCCCTACAGTCGGGGGGACCTGCTCCCCTTGCTGGGTGGCACAGCAAATATGCACACTGTCTGCTCCACGGCTGGCTGGGTTTCAGAGAGGATCCACCCTGAACCACGTGCTCACTCAGGTCACCAGGAGCAGAGGATGTGGCCCGAGGGCCCCTGGGGTGGGTGCTGCCCCCACAGCAGACACGTCCCTGGAGGGGCCCATGGGTCTGCACAGGTATGTGCGAGCCACAAGCAAGGTCATCTCCAGCAGCTCCTGCTCTCTGAGCACAGATGGAGGCACTCCAAGAGCAGAAGACTATTTCTGGCTGGCCATCTCAGGCTGCAGTTGCCTGTCCCAGCTGAGATGAGCCACAGCCCTTTGCTGCCAGCCCCAGGAACAGGTGCTGCTCCTGAGGAGAACCAGCAGCAACCCTCACTGCCAGCACTGAGGGGCTTTGTGCCCTGTTCCTGGGAAGGACAAACTTCAGCAGCACGACTCTAGACCTCCTTCATCTAGGGAACATCAGAAACCTTGAGGGTCTGTTTCTTGGATCAGAGGAGCTGTAATCTTTTTATAACTAGTTAAATGATGTCATATGCTCATTAGCTTTCCAGGCTCTATTTGGAAGGCAATTTTTTTTTTTAATTCTCTTGTTCCCTTTCTTTTTCCTTGACTGCTTAGTTTCTATTCAGCACAAGTGCTCTGCTCTGAAAATTCTGCCAAAGGTTTTCCACATTCTCTGCACAGCCCTCTAACTGCATTGCAGAAAAATAAGACTCATATATACACATTCAACCTTGCTCCTCAAATATCTTTAAAAGTTTTGCCTTTTCATATCAAGTTCCTAGTGGAAAAAAATAACTTGATAATCAACTCAGAAATACAATTCTGCATATTCCTGCACCAAGCCAAAACCACAGAATTTACTACCACAGAAAACACAGAACTAAAATGAATGAAATTAATCTATCAGGGCTTTTTTCCCCTCCCATCTCTGCTAGGTCATTGCAGTAATCCAGAAAAAGAAACTGAAATCAAAACTGAAGCACTAGATTCAGCTACGCTGCTTCAATACATAAGAAGAACCTACTCACACTTTACAGCCTTTGTAAAATTAGAAGCAATTATGAAACGATACAGGAATTACCTTGTTCAGTCTGGGATTAAAAATATTAATCTTGGGTAGGATGTTAGGAAAAATAGTAATACAGCAATCACTGAACTATTCTGAAATTCTATGCAAAATTAGCTCAGAACACCCTGTGATCCTGTGAGATAGCTGTAGCTGTCCAGTATGACTGTCTTAACTGTTCCATTATGTGGTTTGCAAGTTGTGTTTAGACAAAAGAGAACATAAAAGCACCCCAACATGTTTGACCATAACTGAATCATCCAAATTGTGCTAGAGTAGACTTTTTGTGGGGCATTTTCTTATTAAGTGAAACAGATATTTGTCTTACTGAATTGTAACAAATGGCAAGGCTGAATTTCATCTTTTCCCTATTTGTGTAAGAACAAAAGAAACCAGCAGACAGATTATCTTTTTGTTATAGCACAGAAGTTCTTGCATGCTTAGAACTCTGATTATGAAACTGGATGAGACTCCATGGTTTGTGCCATCCTCCACTTCACAAGGTAGCCACTTTCATAAATTCCTAAGCTTTATTTCAGAACTAATCAGATGTTTTGATCTTATGATCAAAATTATCCCCTTCAAAGAGCCATTTCTGAGCATTGCCTTTCCAAGGACAAGACTTTTAATCTACAGGTTAAATGCACCCAACCCAAGCTATATGCACTCACCCTTGTCCCAGCAGCATTAATCTTTACCTTAAACAAAAAAGCAAGCGCAAAACTTTTTGACAGTTAAGCTCCTTCCAAAAGCTTTTTTTAAAACAAAAAAACCCACCCCTCATACATTCTCTCAGCCTTCCTTTTCCTAGACAGATATCATCTGCTTTACTACCTTCAAGGCTGAGAACTGATCTTTCTCCTGAGTTTGCAAGTAAACCTTGTACAAGGTTTGCAAGCATAGATCATCTTATTTATTTTCAGAACATTACTTGTATGTGGTCTAATGGTGCCCCAAGTCCTTCATCTTTACATTTTCATAAAAATAGGACAGTCCTACTAAAAAGATCCCTTCGGACACTGTTGAGGATTACTGTCATCACTACACAAAAGGATCAGTCATGGACAGGCACTGGATCCCTAATTAAAAGAAGTGGAACAAAGCTCAAGTGAAGGAAATGAAAGACCACGCATTTAGTTACTCTTGACTCTCAGCTCTTGCCATAAGCTTGGGCTGAAGAAAATGACAGAAGACGAAGACCAGTTGTTATCTACTAATAAACTTTCTCTGGCACAAGTCATTTGTGTCTCCCCATAAAACAGTCTTAATCCAACACCTCTCCTTTTCTAATTTTAATCCCTCTCTACTCTGAAGTTATCTATTTTCCATCTGCCACTCTACCAAAGGCTCCATTGAAATTTTATCCTAGTCTGGTAGGATTACTTTTGGCAAACACTTTATTTCAATTACTTTGTATCTACCTGTTTCTCCAACAAATGTGGTTCTAGCACTTTGCATATGATGGACTGTAGGTTCGTAGGCCTGCAATTCCATGAACCAGTGTACTCCATTTCTCAAAGTTCAATATTTCATGGTAAAGGTTTCACATATTTTCTAATGAAATTAGCCTTGAGAGGAATGTGAATCCTCCTCCTCCAGTCTGAGCTGAATCAAAAAAGGAACAGGTCCATTGATTTTGATCATATACGAAGGCCTCTGCCAGCAAAGCTCCCTCAAACGTTGTCAGAACACATATGGAAGACTCTAGTCCTTGGAATAGTCATGATGCAACTCCTTCAAAAGCAAGAAACACAACATTTCATTAATTCTGCTCCCTAATGAAGATGTGTGATTCACACAGGAACTATTTCCAAAGGTAGACATATCCTTTTTTTCTCTGTCTCTTCCCCCACCATAGATACAAACATGTAATATACCTGGGTGTGAAATCAGAATAGAAACCCATTGCACAAAGCAAGTTTTCAGACAGACTTCTGAACAATTGTCTCCTAGGTCATACAAATACCTCATATGTCTTAAAGGGATCTGCACGTTATGCTCAGGAAAAGACAAAGTAAAAGATTCTACCACTTGACTGACTAAATAAACTCATGGCCAAGATTTGTTTACAAATACTCTTAAACAATATTAGTAATTGAAATTCAACAGTGGAAGTACAAGAGGTGCCGTACACAAATGTCAAAATGATAATAATTTTAGTTTCCTCTGCAGGATAGAAACTCAATCACTGGGAACACTGTTTTGCTTCAAACGAAAGCATTCTCACTTCCTCGGTGGCACAGGATTTTCTCCTTCATATGATAAAAGGTTTAAGTTATAAAGCTACCTGAAATTAGATAAAGCTATAGCAAAAATTAAACAGGAATGAAATAACTGATGAGGAATAGAGACGCTGTTGAAGTACTAATATTCTGCCAAACTTCACCAAAGTCATTAATGTCTCTATCAAGCCCAAGAAAACTCGCAGTTTCATTGTGTATAAAAAGCTGCATTACCTCACCCAGAAGCAATGAAAGCAAGAATAAATTTGAGAGAAAACAGCCTTCTCAGCACAGCCAACTTGGTGAACTTCAGCCCTGATTTTTCATCATTGTTGCAAGGACAGAAACCAGCCACGTCTGGCCACACAACACATACTCCAAACAGCACAGGACACCAAGGACAACGGCCCTTAGGTAATTACAAGGCAAACAAAAAAATCCCATACAGATGTTATTTCATATATATATGTATATATGCCCTCTGTACCTTGAAGGTGTTGGGGGGTTTATTACACTCAGACCAGCAGGAAAATGTTACACCTCACGTTCTACAAACCAGTAGCTACTTTTTGAACTATTCAAAGCAAATGTTTATTTCTTCTTGGAAAGTTTCTGCAATCATCAGGAAAGAAAAAAAGAGGCAAATCAAAACTGAATTTATGAATCCAAAGTAATTCCTGGAGAGGCATGAGAGGCATGTTCTCTCCTCCAACTGTTTTTTTTTTTCTTTTTTTTAACAAACGGATTTTTATAGTGAGGCCATTTGGCATTTTTTAGTATGAAATACCATCAGTTCCTCCCTCTGTCGTATGCCACTGTCACCCTGATGAATTTTTCTCACAGAACCATCACTTTTGGGACTACTCTATCATAAGAGCCACCACATTACATTTGACAACCTGTACTAGATAAAATGAAGGGCATCCAAACAGGCACAAGGTCGTTCAGACTTGAGTCTTTATGGAGAGCATTTAAATTGTTCATTTAGTATAAAAAATGTACTGAAAAAAATCAAGATTGCATGAAAAGTGCTTTAAGTTGGTATGATTTGGGATAAAATTAGCAAGAATAGTCTCTCTGCCAAGTGCTATAAAATGATGATGTAATAATTTTACCCTTTTAAGTTAGCACATGTATGGAAGTGATTAAAATGTTTCCTTTTCAAAACTAAAAAGGAAAACTGCAACAGAGGATATTACACCACTTCTTGAAGTTTAGGTATGCAAAGGAACAGCACAAATGCAACCACTTGGATTTCAGACTAAGGTCAGGCTTTTTTGTTGTTGTTGTTTGTTTGTTTGTTTTGTTGTTGTTTTTGGTTGTAATTTTTGTTGTAACTTTTTTTTAAGTTGTTTTTTTGTTGTAATTTTCAGACTAAGGTCAGTTGTTTGTTTTTTTTTTCCTTGATTGTAATCCATAGTCAACTGNNTTTTTTTTTCCTTGATTGAAATCCATAGTCAACTGTTTCATACCAAAAATGAGTATGGTGTGAGATGAGATGCATTTTCTGGTTGCATCTCCACTATTCCTAAATTTTCCAGCTGAGGATTAAGTTGATTAGCCAGGAGGATGCCAGACTAAGGCAAAGTTACAGCACAAAAACTATGTGACACACAAAGCAATACTGCCAAAAATATTAACATTCTCCCCACGTTTTCCCCAATTGCTTACACAAATGCCAGGTGTTTGGCTAAAAGGGAAAACCAAGTGAAAATTCTTCCTTTAAAGAAGCAGTGACACAAAAAGGGTGAGAAAAAGGGTGCCATAAATCACATCCTCCAGATATTAAATCTACAGGTTCCATCCTTCCTGTAAAGGTTATGAGATACATAGGATGTTTTACATGAAAGCTCTTTTTCTGTTTTGCATATGGGGATGACTCAGTTGCTTACTTGATCTTGCACTGAGATAAATCTGCAGGAAAACTCTCTGAAGCACAGGGGTGCCAAGGGCAGTCTGTGATCCAACTGTGCTGGAGAATGGATGTCATCAGCTAAGCAGCTCACAAATAAATGAGAAGAATTATGCTCCAGAAACGGAAGTCCTCAGCTTTGAAGAGATGTGCTCCAGACCTCCCACAGCCTGCTGCAAGTCATCTGAATTCCTAAATGCATGGCTTGACTTCTGATACAAAAAAAAAGCAACTGGGGTACTGAACCAGTAACCAGCAACCATATATAGGGAATCCAACAGAGATTCCAAGCACTTCATGCAGGGTTACGCCCAGCCCTGGCAAGATTTAACCTAGCAAGCTTAGCACTGGCACTGCCAATGGTCAAACCATGAGAGATGGGGAACCAGCTCTGAATTAGCCTGACAGGGACTCCAATCCACAGCTCTGCTTTGCAAAATAATGGCCCAGAATTTGGGTAAAAGCCTATCCCAGTTTGGTAAACAAATGAGAGGCTGCACCATAAAATAAAGAATACCAAGTAACAAGCAACAGAACAAAAAAAGAATAGGAAGTTCATTAGGAAAAAATAAAGATGTTGGCCAATTTTCCGCAAATGACATGGTTTCTGAACAAAACTGACAGTAAGAATAGAAAGCACAGGAAAACCCTGAAAGAACAGACCCCTTGCTAAGCTGTCAGCAATTGGGCACATAGGACAGGCACGCTGAACAGAAAGCAGCAGATTACTCAGTTCCAGAACGAGACGCTTGTATCATGGGAGGGCAATAAATAATTTCCAGCCCATTGGTTGTTTAAGCATCCTCCTAATTTACGTCTATTAGGGGTATGCATATTGAGATTAGCAAGCCTGACTAGGCTGCAACAAGCCTGTATTCAGGAGTTTGAATGAGAGATCTGCCCCAAAGAATATAGCTTTAAAAGCAGTTTTGGGGAAAGCCAATAAAAGGAAAACGATGCAATGAAAAGCTTCCAGGCTTCCAGGAAGACGAGCCTCAAGTCACATGCACAGAGTCCATTACTGATGGAGGCTGAGCATAACTTTACCTGTAAGTACAGATTCAAGATTTCTGAAAAATGAATTCTTATATTCTTCAGGATACTTTAACTTAGATTATCAGTGTACCAACCAGGGAAAGTACTCATTACACAACAGACTAATAATAGGTTGCCATCTCCACAGGCAGATGAGCCACAGGAGAGGAGCCCCACTGCCCACTGCCACAACTGGCTCTCAAATCAGAAATATTTCTCTGGATATTTGATTAATAATGAATTTAAAGACTGGAAGAGGACACAGCATTAATATGGCTGTGCTTGGTAAACCAAACCAACAAACCCTTTTTTTTGGTATCCATCTAGAAAGGAGTGCCACTCATGAAATTGCATCCCCCTTCCTTTTTACTCCACTCCAAAGGAACTGGAGTAAACTGATACTGGTAATCTTTAGATGTATTTGTTTAGAGTAGTCAGATATGAGTGAAAGCAAGCTAACATGCAATACATGATAGAAACTTCCACAATTTGTGGGAGAGGTGCAAAGAAGAACTCTTTGAGCGTTGAAGGTAACAGAGAATTCAAAAATAGGTCACTTCACTTTTGTAAGGAGAAACTGTGCATACTAAAATGACTTTTAAAGGGCTTTTAGACAATCATCTGTGACCAAATCAGGAGAAAAGCTTTTAACAGGCAGGGTAATAAACCACAGAAAGAAGCCGAGAAGGGAAGCTGTAGATCCTCCATTTTTTATTATACTCTAAAAAAGACATATGATCTCACTTGGAAGATACCTCAGCTAAAGAAGTTGTGCTTTTGTTAATCACGCAGTGTTGAGCTCGGTGCTGCACAGTGGTGGTCAGCAGCCAGGATTCAATAGAATTCAGCAGCCATCGGGCTCCCAAGCAGCTTCTGGCAAGAGCCCAGGCTTTGAGCTGCCCAGCTCCCTTTAGAAGGTTGATTTCTCCACATCTCACAGCCTTGTTTAAATGTTAGGATACCATCTCAGTTATTTCACCTTCATCAGCTAATGTCATGGGAGCAACAAGTGGATTTTTTGATTTTTTTTTTCTGGCTGAAGCTGTATGCATTGACTAATTTTCTTTTTTTTTTTTTTTTTTAAAAAATAAAAAAAATTACCCCAAAATTATTATTTGCTTTATTTT
>WAAG01074677.1:1247-15420 GCA_013390105.1 Tichodroma muraria
GATTAAATTCAGATAAACTTGGCAGGTCTTTTAGAAGAAATAAATGAAGAGGGTAAAGAAGATACCAAAATAGATGAGTGAGTGTATTTTATATTGGGCTAGTTAGTGCAAGGAATTAAATATAGTTTCTATAAACTTTTTGTGACCCCACATACAGTTAGTTCCTCTTTCACTGTGAATTCATAGAGGGATTGTCTTTAGAAACACAATAATGGAATAATTTCTTCTTTTCAGCAGAACTGGAGCAAAAAACAGATCCTGGAAAGTTTTTATATCAGAAACTTTCTTAGGAGAAGGTGATTTGGCCTGGTATGATCTCTTTTATCTCTTCTTTGCTTCAGTTCTCATTGCTTTTATTCCCCTGTTCACATACATTATTGCTCCAGCTCTGGTTTGAAATTTCTTTTCATAATACAGAATTCCCCATGGAACATAAACATCAATATTTCTGTCTAGGAGACTGATCTATCACAGTTAGAGATTTTTTTCCCCCATCACTTAAGCATCTTTCTGAACTAGTAGTTATCTGCTCATCTTTTGCATAGTCTTTTAATTCATTTTGCAGATCCCTGAGCACTGGCACAATTTTGATAAGCCATGGAAAAATATGCCCATGCTGTATGTTTCTGTGAAGCCTATTTTGCTTGCATGATGTTTTGAATATAGTCCAGTGAGTGAAATTTCGTATGTGAATGGTGCAATAAGTAGGGTTAATATTCACTTTTGTGTCTTTCTGTACTGAGCTGTAGAATTATTTTTCTGGCTATTTCTAGTTTTCCTCATAATTAGATATTGTAGTGCCTTGCATACAGTGGTGATTCTTTCCCTTGATTCACTGCTATAGGACATTATTTCACTACACTAACGATTGTTTGTGACCATTTTCCCTGTGTTTTTTCCCAAATCAGTGAAATCTCTGCTAGCACACAAAAATTTATGTGATTCTTCTTTGTTTTGCTGTATTAAAAAAACGGTACCTAAGAGTTTTGAGATAACAGGTTAGAATATGATTAATGTAGCATTTGTAGCTTAAAGGATTAGAATTCCAAACAGTCCTGCTATGAAAGCTGTTTAGGGATACATAAGCCAGTTTAGATAAAATAACAGATAACTGCAGTCCTCCCACAAACCTCAAATGGAGCTCTCTTTGTAATTCAGAAATGTTTGGCCACTTTTTTCCCTTAATTTTTCATGTTTTTCCTATCTCTGCACTTTGTGCAGAAGCATTAAGAAACCGCAACGAGGACTCTTTGGCAGACTCGAGGGATTATGATAAGCACCAGACATTGTAAATGCCCATCTGAACCTTCAAGGTATTTGAGCTTTGCCCATGACTAATTTCTGCCTGGCTCTGGGGGGAATAGCTCAGGATGACAATTTTCCCATGGTAATGTACCTGAAGATGCTATTTTTTCACCAAAGAGGCTTTTAAGAAAGTTTTCTTGCCTCTTTCAGGACATCAGTTTGCAAAGCATTCCTTTGATTTTTCTACCACAATAAGAAAAGGGGCGTGTGTGAAAAAACTCCAACCTACAATGTCTGTCATTTCTTTTCTTTTGGCTGGTGCTGCTTATCTGCTTGCTTAAAGTGCTGCTAGGGATTGCTCATGCACAACACAGGGTCTGCCAGTTGCCCTTTTGCTGTTGATACAGCTCTTAATGTGCATTTAGAGTAAACAGGTAAAATGTCAGGGTAGCTGGGAAGAAAAGAGCAGTGAAGTCAGTTAATTTGATGAAGCACCACAAGTGGAGTTCTGCCCTTAGCCATACGTGAGCAAACTCCAGGGTGGGATTCCGGGAGGTAATGGTGGCAGACTTTACCTGGATGTGTTTTGTGGAAAAGCCAAATGGTAACAGCATTGAGGAGATCGTAGTTACAGGCTTCTGCCGTTGGCACTATGCTCAAAATCTCCAGGGAGAAAACTTCCCAGTAATAACTTGGGAAATTATGTCTTTCTAAGGAGTTTAGAGTGTTTTGACAGGAGGATTTTTCGTGATATTTTGAGGATCGATATGGAAGTGCAGAAATTTGCAAGTAGAATAAACATTTAACTGCAGAATAAATGTAGAATAAAAGTAGAATAAATACTTGACTGAACAAAAACTAGCTAGAAAGTTTTGAGATTTGCTTTAGATGAGAACAAAAGCGCAGATAATTTCCTTTTGGTTGTGGAAGTATATCCCTATGCTGAAATGACAAGTCTCGAAAATGAAATTTTTGTGTCTTCCAAGTGAGTACTATTTTCATCCAGCTTACAAACAATTAGCATTGCATTTAGTCAGGAAAAGAGGAAATGGAGCTGTGAATTCTTTATTGTTATTAATCTTGTTTGTCATTTCTCTTGCATCTGGGAAGCTTCTTCTTCTTCTAGAATGTTCAGAGTTGAAAAAGAAATATTTCCCCACATAGCCACAGCAATTCAGGATGCAGAATATTTTAATGTTCTTATGCTGTAAAGTCAAAGTATGTTTAACTTTACAGCATGATAAAGAAGAATGGGTAGCTATTTTCAGAGACAGGCATACTTCATCCATCTCTTTCATTTAATTCTGAATCTCAAGGAATATAATCTATAGTACAATATAAGACTTGCTTTCTGTAGGTCCATTAGGGAGGCACAGATCTGCCCTCCCAGCCAATGTTTCAATCTGTACTTCAGTCTGAAATGTGCTTAAATCTCTTATTAATTGTCTGGTTTAAGACAACTTCACTAGCGTCCTAGGCAGATAAAAGGAAAGCCACACAGGATGACAATTTACTTTTCTTACAGAACTGAGCATGTAGCTACACATACCAGAGGATAA
The DNA here is from genome assembly GCA_013390105.1 of Tichodroma muraria. NCBI lineage: Eukaryota > Metazoa > Chordata > Aves > Passeriformes > Sittidae > Tichodroma > Tichodroma muraria. The sequence continues at coordinate 4,052 of WAAG01074677.1, forward strand.
ACCACTCAAAGTTGTCCGTGGAGTAGCAGAGTACAAATCAAATTTGAGATGAGACTACATTGAAGTGTATTGAGGCATTGTGGTTAAACCCTGTGTTTAGAGCACTTGTCTCTGCAATGTGGAACCTCTTTGATGAATCTGTTCTAGCACCAATTGCCTATTCCACGATTTTACTTGGAGGGAAGTGTTTAGAAAAGCCTTTCTAAATAAACCGTGCAGCAAATATGAGGCAGAACAGAATATGGGCAGGAGCTGGACGTACATTGTCAGTTTGTTTTTTCTGCTGTCTTTTTTATAAATTATCTCTGAAACATGTTGGGATTTTTCCTCTTTTGTTCTTGCTTCTCCTCATCTAGCTGGCTGGTTTGGCATCTTATACTTGTGGATATTTTTAGCATCTCTTGAAAAACTCAGAGATGGATTCCTGCTGCTGATCAGCCAATGCTGTGTTCTCCAGTAGTTGCCATCAAAATATCTCTGATCTGCTTCCTTGGCACTCTTTTACTCACCTATTTTTTTTAAAATTCAGTACCTGTAATATTTATTTCCTAGCAAGTGTTCCCTCTTTTGAGGGAAGGAGACATATGGATTCTGGCTGTTACTCTTTATGTCTTTTGCTTAGACTCTTGACTTTCTGAGTAAATACCTGTCAAAAACTTTAGGGGTGTATTTCCATGGTGATTGCAGCATGTTTACTGTAGTATCTGCCTTGTATTTTTTTTAGTGTAAGCAATCCCTCTTTGTCTTTGCATGGCTTTTTGTGATTCTGCAGGAATGTGCCTTACAGGAGCTCTGTTAAAATAACATTTATTTGTATTTAATGCAATGGGATTTTTTTTTTTTAATTGAAGAATAACAAAAATGAGAGAGAAATTGTCTTCTGAACAAAGACGGTAGAGTTGCTTTTCTTTTTTTTTAAAGACCTACCCAGTACAGCTCCTGATGCAGTAGCTGCCTTATATAGAAACATGAGCTTGCTCACTCTAAACTCAAAGAAGATGTTCTTAGTTATTACCAGCTGTTTATTAACAATGGCAGTTTTCATATCAAAGCTTGCAGAATCAGTATCCTTTTTCCTGGCCCCCTCAGGACATGTGCTGGGAGCCTGGAGTGGCTGTGCAGTACTTACTGCTGTGTTCCAGAGACATTTCTTGCTGAAGTTTTGCTAAGATAGAAAGGAGTTTGAAAGGTAAAAGGCAAATCTGATGGTGAGGGAAGATTGGGTTCACCTCTCCTTACCTGGGGTGCTGTGTGACCGCCACTGCCCCTGCCCAGTTCTCAGTCCGCAGCACAGGTATCCTTTTACAACCGGGTCGAACGAGGACACACTTTTACACAATCTCAGTAGGAGAGCTCTGCCACCTACATCGCAGAAACGAACATGTTCTTTATTTCTTTTTAACTCTCCTCGCTTTCGAGGGCCAGATTTCCGACCCCCAAAATACACGAGCTGGATTCCAACCAGATTTCTGAATTAGCAGACTTTTCTGGCAGGCCCTCGAGGAGCCGTGGGAACGTGGCTGTCTTTGTGAGCTCTCTCCAGCTCAGCTCACGAAGACAGCGCGGCAAACAAGGCATGTAGCACTGGCAGGTATTCCCCAGGTGTTGCTCAGCCTTTTCAGCATTACCCTGGAGAGCGGATTATTTGAGATTTATTACGTCCCCTGTGACTGTCCACTTCCACTCTTTCCTACTCGCGTGATAAAGATTAAGCTGTGTTATATTCCTTGCTTACTAGCCTGAAGCAACAGCACCTACATGGTGCAAATTTGCCATCAGAGGATGGAGCAGCATCTTGGAAAACTTCTAGTTTATGGTTTATCAGCAGCAGCCTCATGTGCAGAAAGCTCTGGATGTCAAGTTTCACAGTAAGGAGCATGTTCGCGATGCATGTGCCCGAAACAGCAAACAAAAACAGATTCGAAATGCCTGCTGATGAAATCTGGGAGTTTTTAGTCCACTGGTATCACAGGATACTGTGAAGAGTGGGGAAAGTGGCGGCTCACTAAAGTGGGGAAGCAGAGGCACAGAGAAGCCAGGGCTGATTGAGAGTTTCCATTCTCTCTGATCAGAGTCTTCATGTGGCTGATGCTTGCTGTATCACGTCCAGCTGCCATCACAGTTTTATTATGCTTATCTCAAATATATTACTGAAGCTTTATTTATTCTCCTCTAGAAGCTTATTTCTTGCCTATCTGAAACTTCAAGTGATGTCAGAGCCTTGGACATGTGAGGACATACAAGTATGGAAATGAGGCAGGCTTAGAGCTGCTCAATCCTTTCCTTCTTATTTGGTATAAATATATAAAGATGGAATTTCTTATGTGGAAAGATAAGGCTTTTGATTTTCAGAAACAATCAAATGAAGCTGGGTAATCTCCCTAAGGTTTTGTTTTCTTCTATTTGGCTAGAAAAAAAAAGACACCAACTAATATGTCTTACATTTTAACAGTACCTTTCTTTAAACAGCAACTAATTTAACTGAACTCTCAGTTAATTGGTTTAAAAATACGAAACCACTCAACTAGGGTGTGCAGTCAGCTTTTCATAGCACATCCCGGAGTCAGTTACCATGGCACTGGGAAAGATTTTTGGTCTCCATGGCAACCTCAGGTCGGCTTGTCGCACCTTTTATCTTATGCAGACTGGAAGCAGCAGCATGTGTGTGGTATCTGGAGTTAATATGTCAAGGAGGAGGCAGATACATTACCAGAGAGGTGTTGGGATTTTTGGGTTAGTTTGGGGGTTTATTTTCCCCCCACTTTAAACTCAGTAAGTCTGGTAATTATTGCTAATCAGGCGAATGGCAGGAGCAGGCAGTAAGGGGCAGGTGGAAGTGGCACTGCCTGGTGGGTACTTGGATAGGCAGGGTGCTCCTGGGGGCTCTGCAGCAGGTGGGAAATCTCCTCCTTTCTTTCCCTCCTGGAGGGAGCATCACAATACATTTTAAATGCCCCTACATTTTTTACATGTATTATCTTGCATTCACACTGATGCCTGTATTAGGTTTGCATGGAAAGGTTGTGGTAACAGAGGAACTTCAGGGGTGGCTTCCATGAGAAACTGTCAGAAGCTTCCCCATGCCCAACAGAGCTAATTCCAGCCTGCAGAGCTGGAAAGCCACAGCTCCATGGGATTTTTGGGACCCCTTCGCAGCTGGTTGTTCTGGGTGGCTCTTTGCTAACCCTGCCTTTGGTCCTCTGTACTCAGTGTTTCAGTTAGGCAGCTTCCACAGAACAGTTTGGACCAGAAGGGACCTTTTAAAGGCCATCTAGTTCAACCTCTCTGCCATGGGCAGGGAATTCTTCAACTAGACCAAGTTCCTCAAAGCCCCATCCAACCTGGCCTTGAACTCTTCCAGGGACTGGGTTTTGGCTCTGGCCAGGGCTGATGCATGACCTGGACGCTGCTGTAAGGTGCCCTGGTGAGAAGCTGTGTCTCCAGACCATCAGTCCCTCCTCTCACTGGTGGCACCAGCTCTTGCAGCATCTGTCACACAGCGCCATTGAGGTCCTCTCCTGCTGCCTCCATATCCAGCAAGAGGAGCAGGATAGCCCAGCTCAGGGGAGGTTGTCATGGCCTTCAGGAATGAAGGAGAGAGGGAGAGACGGCACCAATGGGGCACTGGGAACTCATGCTTCAAGTCCACGCTTCCCCCAATTGCTCATCGTGTAAATGTTGGGCAACTTGTGGTCTCCTTTAAGCTTTATGATTTACCTGTGCAGGCTGTGGCATGTGCTCATGTGGGATTTTTTTTGCTTGTGTTTGCTTATCCCTGTTGAAGCTGTGGAGGCTACACCTTTAGGCACAGTTGTTACCATTACATTTGGCCCTCTGCAGCTGTGACATCTGGGGCTGGAGGGAAAAGCTGCCTCCTTGGCCTTCTGGCAGAAGGATTGGCAAAGCAGAGTGCAGGAGCAAGCAGTGTCAGCACTCCTGACCTCCTTGTCTCCACTCACACTTCCCAAGCTTTGCTGTGTCTCTCTGCTGGATTGCCATGGTCAGGGGGCTGTTGTTACAGGAGATAGGGCCGGGTCAGAGGCCCCAATAGAGACCCACTTCTGTTCATGCATTGGGCTTGTCTTATGAAATCACACTGGTGGTGCTCAGGCCTTGTTGCTGGAAATCACCAAAGAGTGTCTGGAGCTACAAAAAAAAAAAAAAAAAAGGATTTGTAACTCTGGCAACCTAATGCTTAGAGCTGCTTGAAGCAGTCTTCTGTATACTCACTACTTGTTTTCCTTGGAATTGTAATGGCTGGCGAGAGTAGGCTGGTTAGGGAGATTGTAATGGAAGCAGGAATTACGGCATTATTTTCTGGTTCCAGGGCTGATTGAAAACCCTTTCTGTTGATCTTTTCTGGGACTTTGTGTGCTCTCAGGGCAGAGGGGCATGCCTGACCAGAAGATAGCTGTTTAGCAGTGGGTGTATGTGGTGCGAGGTGAAGCCTCTCTAGTTACGCTGCTGACTAAAAATAGCTGATGCATAACCCATGTTCACAGTGATTTTGGAGCGTTTGGTCTACCAGGAGCCTCCTTAATATTCCAGTGCAGATCTTCCCAACTGCCTGTTTTTAAAACAGAACATACTGCAAACAGCAGGAGCAAATAAGTTTTGCTTTCAGTGATGAGTAGACTGTGTTCACATGAAACTGGCAGCCCAGAAAACCTTCAGTAGCTGGCAGACAAATGAGCATCACAATTAAATGCCCCTACATTTTTTACATGTATTATCTTGCATTCACACTGATGCCTGTATTAGGTTTGCATGGAAAGGTTGTGGTAACAGAGAGGTTTCAAAGGTGGCTTCCATGAGAAGCTGACAGAAGTTTCCCCATGCCCAACAGAGCTAATTCCAGCCCAGCTCCAAGACTGACCCACTGCTCTCCAAGGCTGAGCACATCAACAATAGGGGTAGCACCCCAGGGATAACAAATTTAAAAAGAGGAGGGGGAAATGTTGCTGGGCAACAGCAATTGTAGCTGGCAAAAGGAGGGAAAATATGTTGCAGGAGCAATTCTGCCAACATCTCGAGGTCATGGATGAAGGAGGGGGAAGAGAATGCTCCAGGTGCCAGAGCAAAAATTCCTGTGTAGGCCATGGTGAGGCAGCTGTGCCCCTGCAGCCCTTGGACGTCCACAGTGGAGCAGAAACCCACCTGCAGCCCATTGGGGACCCCACACCAGAGCAAGTGAGTGCCTGAACTAGGCTGTGTCCCTGAGGGAAACTTGTGCTGGAGCAGGCTCCTTGGAGGACAGTGACCCCACAGAGAGAGGAGCCCACCTGGAGCAGGTTTTCTCACGGGAATTGTGACCCTGCTGGGGACCCACGCTGGAGCAGCCTGTTCCTGAAGCATGGGACGCATGTTGGAGCAGTTTGTGAAGACTCGCAGCCTCCTATGGGGAAGGATGTGGGAGAAGTTCAGGGAGGAACTCCATGTTGGAGCACGAGAGAGTGAGGAATCCTATCCGCTAGGAAAAAGGAATGGCAGGAACCACTAACTGCATCCCCCTGTGCTGCTGGTGGGGAGGACGTAGAGAAAATCGGGAGAGATGTCAAGCCCGGAAGAAAGGAGGGGTTGGGAGGAAGGTGTTTTTAAGATCTTGTTTTATTTCTCATTATCCTACTCTAATTTGATTGGTAGTAAATTAAACTAATTTCCCCAAGTTGAGTCTGTTTTGCCCATGACAGTAATTGAATGATTTCTCCCTGTCCTTATCTCAACCTATGAGCCTTTTGTTATATTTTCCCTCCCCTGTCTGAGTGGGTGATGAAAAAACCCTCAGGAGGCCCATAGATTTATGCAGAAGGCTTTTGTTAAACCTCATTTGGGCTATGGAGTTTTCTGCTTCCTTAATGTGGAAAAGAAAAACTTTCCTTCCAAAATCAAATCTTTTCTCAATTTTGTTCCTAGTTCACGACCAATGGAATGAAAATTAAGGCATATGGAATATTTTCAGGCCTCAAAATAGATTTACATTTCATATGGACACAGGCTTTGCTTGAGTCTTATTTTATCATCTGTTCTTAACTTAATGATGAGGCCAAAGAGCAAAGTTTGGATCCAGTTTTGGAGAAGGAAAGTATGTGTTGCAATGAAGGCTGTATTTGTGATGGTGTTAAGCTTTCTGGCTAAATTTAGAAAGTCTGTTTTAAGATCCAGAAATGAAATTTTTTTTGTATAAGGAATTGATACATAAGTTTGTATGCTTTAAAATATATGGATTTCATTTAGAAATCTGACAGCCAGAATTGAAAACACTTAGCTGTGACACAGAATTACTCTGTTCAATATCAGGGAGATAAGGGAGAAGAATTAGCAAAGATGGGAACCAGATGGAAGAGCATGTTTTAGATCCATCCCAGCATTAGAGGGGAGTGCTTCTTCTCTCACCTGTGCACTGGCTGGTCTGCACTGGAGCCGAGCAGCTTTCCTGCAGCTCTCCCAGCAGGCAGCTGCCCTGACAGCATCACACTCCTGCTGCCTCGAGGAGGCAGAGCTGGGAGGATAAAGCTCCTGTTTGCATTTCGAATGTTGCTCTGGCCAATACACTGGAAGACAGAAAACACGCTTGTCAAATTTGTAAAAATCCAACAGCTTTTCGAGTTGGTTCTAACATTGGACGTCTCCTTGTTTATTTTCCTGTAGCACACGTGTTTGAGAAAAACCTGCGACTGCCGTAAGGGGCAATTACTTGCCCTGACAGTGGTGTCTTTCAGTGCTTAAAGTAAAGCTTAACAAGTGCACAACATCCCCGTACAGTGTTTTCAGGAATTGCTCTGTAGCAACAGAGGGAAGGAACGAGCAAAGGCAGAGCATGTTCTGCCTTCTGCCTGACTTGAGATAAATGACAGTAATCGCATAGACAGTAATCTGGCCTTTTCTGCTCTGCCCACCTGCTGCTGCTGCTGTCATGCTCTGCACTCTGCTGCCATCCTCCGTGACAGCAGCGCCTCCAGCTTGGCACTGCTGGGGATAATTAGGGGTGGCAGAGCTCTGCAGCTGCTGCGCGGTACCGTGCGGGCAGAGAGGGGCACAGAGCTGGGCTGGAGCAAACCTGGCAGGAAATCAGCTGAGCTGTCATGCCTGCAGCAGTGAGCGGGTTTGCTCTAGCGTGAGCTGAGGGCATGAAAGGAAGTTTTTCCATCTGGAGAATGAGAGGCTGGAGGGCAGCCCTGCAGACAGAGATCTGGGGGTCCTGGTGAATGGCAGGTTGAACGTGAGTGGGCAGTGCTCTGGCAGCCAGGAGGGACATCCGTGTCCGGGGGCGTCAGGCACAGCACGGCTGGCTGGGCAAGGGAAGGGATTGTCCTGCTCTGCTCTGCTCTGGGGCAGCCTCACCTCGATCACTCTGTGCAGTTTGGGGTGCCACAGCCTAAGAAAGACATTGGGCCATTAGAGGCTGTCCAAAGGAGGGCAACAAAGGTGGTGAAGGGCCTTGAGGAGAAGTCCTGTGAGGAGAGGCTGAGGGCACTTGGTCTGCTCCACCAGAGGAGGCTGAGGGGAGACCTCATTGTGATCTTAAACACAGAAAAGGGAGAGGCCCTGACCTCTTCCCCCTGGAGGCAGTGACAGGACCCGAGGGAAAACCCTGAGGCAGTGCCAGGGCAGGTTTAGGTTGGACATCAGGAAAAGGTTTTTCCCCAGAGGGTGGCTGGGCACTGGAACAGCTTCCCAGGGCAGTGGGCACGGCAGCAGCCTGCCAGAGCTCAGGGAGTGTTTGGACAATGCTCTGGGGCACAATGGGATTCTTGGGGATGGTGCTGCACAGGGCCAGCAGTTGGCCTGATCCTGATCCTGATGGATCCCTTCCGATTTGGGACATTCTATGATTCCATCAACTCCATGACTGTGCTACAGGGAAGAGAATAGGATATCGTGAGAAGTCCAGCCATACTCTGAAGTTTAGATTGCAAGAATGCAGCTCTGATGACAGGCCTTGGCATCTTTAAGTACAGTCATGATCCTTTAAAGTTCCCTCTGTCCTGTGCCGGGGGAACCCTTCACAGAGCAATCATGGCTTCTGTGGAATTGTCCAGGGCAGAAATCCTCCTGTTTGAAAGGCCAGGCACTGTCAGCTTTCAACCTGGAGCAGATCTTAAAACTCTTCAATGCATCCCAGCTGTAATTAATAAAGAGACACAAGTCTTTAAGCGTGCAGTAATTTTTTAAAGTAACTGTTAATAGGGGATTTAAGAATACAAATCCTACTGGATGTAGCTAATTGAAAATGTGATTGGGATGAGGAGAATAGGTAATGAAAAAGCTGGTAAAGAGAGCAGGGTAAAGAGTAGCAATTTGTAGAACATGGAGGTCTCCCCAGGCTCTGAGTTCACAGGCTGAATATTGAAAGACATTTCTAAGAAATATACATATATATGCTTGTTCTGAGGACATGCTACATTGTTTTGTGTATATATATATATATGTATGCATATATGTATTTTTATATGTGCACACTTTTACGCATATTCAGTGTACAATTGTACACTGCAGTGACAGTGTACAATCATTTTGGGCTGATTGAAGAACATGTAACACAAAATATTAATTTTCTAGATAAGCTGGAACTGATCTTAAAATATGAAATAAATAGGGACAGTCCCTTTCTGTATCTTTATTGAAAGTTACTATTTGGGGACTTCTGACATGGAAGGTGCTTAGGATTTATCATCAGTGGCAGTGCTGTGGGTAGGCCTCTGTGAATGGTGGTTTTGAGTCCTCCCATAGTTTCTGTTGCTTGCTTTATTCAGTCCTTGTGTGGCACCCAGAAATGAGCACCTGAAGACCTGAAGCCTTCAATAGAATGGAAAGTTGATTTTGCACATTAACTTTTGTTATACAAATCAATATTTCAATATCAGTTATGACCGTATTGTGGAATAATCTGTAAAACAGTGTTCCTACCCGTTTAAACCTTTTTTCACCTAAGTCTAGTTTTTCTACGTTTCGAGCACATAAGAACGCTTTACATACATTACTGAAGTTGAGTTGTACATCTCTAGTCTTTTCTCTCTCTGTTACCAGGTCCTAAAAAGAAATTAGATTGGTGTGAGAGGATTTTTTCCACAACAAATCTCTGCTGGATGTTGATAATTACCTTCCATACAATTACAAACGTCTCATAATTTGTTCCAGAAATTAAAGTTAAGCTGGCTGTTTTTAATTAACTTAATTCTCCTTTAGTGTCTTTTAAGAAATAAAAACCTGGAGAATGGGTAAGGTATTAGACATCATATCTACCTGTCTTGATGAGTTATCAAAATAACTGCTAAAAGCTCTAGATCTCATCAGTCAAACCTTTAGGTTTGGTCTGGAATTAAGCTCATTAGGTCTAAGAAATTTGGAAACAATTAAATTTAACTAATACTTGATAATTGGGGGAGTTTTTTTCCATTCAAAGACTTAGCACTTGCTCTTTTGTGACTGGAATCTGAGTTGATACCTGTCTGATGCAAGCTTGTCTTTTGTAATGATCAACACACAAAAAAGCATTAACAGCTTGACCTTTTTGACCTCATACATCAATGACTTTCATGCTCAGTTTCACAGCAGAATACTCTTGAGCCTTCCTTTATTGTTCATGCCTTTACTGAATGATTTCTTAATGTTTCTTGCTGGTTACATCCAACTTTGTCCTGAACACTGTTAGTGAGTAACACTCTGAATGTAATCTTGGGCTTTGGTACATTTTTGTGGTAATTTGACTTGATTCTCATTGCTGGTTTGCTTCCTTCTCATATTTCAGGTCAGTGAAGAGCTTATGGTCTAGTCAAGGTTACTGTGTCACTTGTCTTTTCTCCATCATAAAACAGCTGGCACATAAAGCCTTAAGAATTATTTCATTAAAGAGCTTCCATCTCTCCTTAATGCCTCTTTTCCTTGGACCATCCTCTGGAGACCTTTCCTTACAATCCTCTGGGATTGCTGAAGTGTACTCCCTTGAGATCCATTCATTTGATTTTCCTGTTGTGCTGCCTTCGTATTCTAGGTTGTTAAGAGTGAAAAAAGGAAAAACTCTGAATACTTTTATCTTTTTCCCTGTAAGCAGTGCCACCAGAATTTTCTTGTGTTATCCCAGATTTTACACACAGGAGGGTATTCATTAACATCACCTTCCTTTCTCAGGTGTCCAAGTTCAGAGGGGTTAGTCTCTGTCAGCTCTTGGAATAGTTGATGGGAAATCACGGGATGTGTGTTTGTGTTAGCAGTGTGGATTCACTTCTTGCTTTGAGTTACAGTCTAGCAGGGCCCCTCGACTGAATACCTCATGGAGGGTTTTAAGTTTGGTGCTCAGATTTTGGTGCTTTTCCATGTGATGCCTTTCTTTGTTCCCTCCCCAAGTCCCTTTCAGCTTTACGCTGCATTGCAATGTCTCTTTAGGACAGAAACGGAGGACCTGTGGCAAGAAATGTGATCTGGGAAGTCACAATGCACTGTGCAATTTTCTACTTTCTGGCTGATAAATTATTGTGTCTTCAGTGTGCTCTGCCATGCAGTGCAATTTGTCCATGCAGCAGTGGTGATAGGTTGTCCTGAGCTAATAATCAGGACCCCTTTGTTTAGACTCCTCAACCTTTTAGGGAAGTCTTAAAACAGAGTTCTTATCTCTTTGTCAGTTTTTATTTGTGTTTTATCATAAATGGAGAAAGCTCTTAGCCTTGAGAGTGAGCACGTGAAGGGTGATCACGTTAAGAGGCAATTTAAGAGAAGAAAAATAATCAGCACCATTTGCAGTGACAGATTGTCCTGTGCATCTCAAGAAAACAGTTAATGGAATGTTGCAAAATGCTTAGAAAAGGAAAGATGCCTTTCCTATCATACATCTGAGACCTTTGTGCCACTGAAAAGCAAGACCTCTGGCTTTGCACTGGAGTTCTTTCAGCCTTTCTGCATCAGTGTACAATTTCACACTCTCTTTGCACCCTGTACCTTCCACCCTGCAGTCAGGACACCACCCCAGAACAGAATTCCAGGCTACTATCCTGTCTTACACTCTCCACCTTCTACGAGTTCTTCACCACACAAACAAAGGTTTCTTTCAAATTAAAAACTGGGTGGCAGGGTCACAGGAGCAGTACAATTGCCTTGCAGAAAAACACTGAAGAGAATGAAATTCGCTCTTCAGCTTTAAGCCTGCGTTATTAACGACTTAAGTTTGATTATTTGTGTCAAAACTATTAATGGGTGGCCTCTCACTCTTGGGGGACTGGGGGACTGTCGTGTTTTCTCACGACAGGTGGAGCAGGAGTTGTTCCATGGCAAAATCAGAGGCTGAAGGTCAGTTGTCTCCTCTTGAATGCTTGTAGTAGTAAAATGCTTTCCCTTTCTCAGTATGATCTGTCATCTATCACTGCAAAATTTAAGGC
>WAAG01074685.1:1311-15930 GCA_013390105.1 Tichodroma muraria
GTATGAGAATAATATTAAATGGGTTTTTTTGCCTAATCAAAAAAATAACAGATACAAATCTGTTAGTATCTCACTAAAAATTGAAACCATGTCCAGTTTTCAGCACATTTAATCTTTTAGCAGAGGCAACTGAAGTTATTGAAATGGTTTTGTAGACAGGAATGAGAACAGGACAGAAGGAAAGCTGCTCTGACATAATTACCTGCTGATNGACATAATTACCTGCTGATCACCTCCTAGGCTTTTCCATGAGTCACTTTGAAATGGGAAATCTGATATCAATTCTGAACTTCACGTTATTTGGAACATTCAATTTATTAATTCTCTGGCATTGTGTACAGCATTTCCCACCAGCTTTTGTTAACAAAGATATCTTCTTGTTCCTCTTCTGTTTCCTCTCATCCCAGAGAAGGACAGATGTTTGATGCTCGCACCTGGTTGCTGTTATACCATGAAGTGTGTGTAAAATTCATGGCCTTGTTTCTTCGCCTAGGTCCAATCAGGTAAACCCCATCTGTATGTTCAGCCTGTTGAGAGGTACAGATCCATGTGACAGCAAGGTTCATGTTAGAAATTAAATCAGCAATTCTGATCCAGCGTATGCAGTCCTCATCTCAAACATCCTGCCTTATTCAGTATTAAATTATTTTTCTCCCATTAGCCTTGAGGCAGCTGAAGGGTAATGCTGCACCTTCTTGCCCATTTCTGCTGCTTGATATTACAGTCAGGATTTTTCTTTATCACTCAACTGGTTCCAGATGTCTGGATGTTGATCTTAATCCCAGGCTGGGGCTTTGCAGCAAATCAGTTTGACAGTCAAGTGCAAAGTAGATTTGCCTTGGCATAATTCAGGTGCTTAACTCTCTGAAATGATGCTTAAACTCAGCAATAACACTATTAAACACAGCACTTTCAACACAGATTGACTATGCAATCTTTGCACAGATTGCATCTCACATTCATTTTTAATTGTGCTCTACATTGAAATTGATGGAAATAGGGCTCCTAAGTACACCTAATGAGTCAGATTAATAGTTAAGACTTTGTTTCTACTATTCCCATTTTTAGGTAGAGAGGATTAAAAAGCAACTGCCGATCTGAGTCCTCATTCCCTAAACCATGACAGATTATTTTATGCTTATATTGGATAATTTAATCACCAACGTCATTGTACTGAGAATAGTGGAACAAATTATGTTCCCCTTGTACCTTTTTACACATATTTCCACCTTGCACTCCACTGATAGAAGACTGAGGAATGCCACATTCTGAAAATTAGAGAATTACATCTAAATCTTAATATATCTTGAACCCTAACCTGCTGAATTGGTACCTGAATTTTCTACTAGACTCCAAATTTAATGCAAGATTTTCTAACTTAACCAATGAGGCTGCTTACTCAGATCATTTTTCACAGCCTCCCTGCAAAACTACAAACTCCCTACAGAAAAATGAAGTCTCAACTAAATGTGACTTACTCAGTATTTAGAAGTGTGGAAAATGTGTCTCTTTTTTTAACCCTCACTGGATGTGGCTGGTAAAAGCTTGAGCATTTATTCCCTGAAGACCTGTTTAGAGCTGGAGCAGCTCTGCAGCTTCCTTCTGCACATGGAATTTACAAAGCCCAGCCTTTTTCCAAATCTGCAGGCACAGGTCATTGAAATGGCCTCAGTACTGAAGGCAAAGTTCCCAGCTTTTCACAGTATCTGTCAGAGCCATCTATGTTAAACAAACAGGACAATGCCGAGTTTCCCCCAGAGTGGGAGGAAGGATGGCAGCTGAGCATTTAGGGAAAAAGTCCTTAGTTTAAAAGACTGCATTTCTGAAATAAAGACTAACACATGCCTCTGCTACCAAGAAAATCACTCTTTATTAGAACACAGCACAGATTCTAATAGCATTCACATAAGGCAACACAAGCACAAAAAGTTTACAAGTAACTCATGAGAGGGAAGAAGTGGGTGTTCCTATAGGTGGCAAAATACTTTTCTCCACTTCCTGAGTATAATGGTTTCATTTTAATAATACACATTTTCTTATATTTCTTTATATTCTGCATTGTGATTTATTGTGTAGTAAAAATAAAAAGTACCTGATTCTATTAAAGTCAGAAATTGTTTTAGTTATATTTTAAATAAATAGAGGATTAAAGATAATATGTAATTTACAGTCTGGTCTTGCATTTATCTAAATGATTATTAGAGTTTCTGGGCAGTAAAATGAAATATCACCACTCAATCACATATATCATTGTCTTATCTTGATAAAATATAGACTTCACTAGCAGTGACATGCTTGCACAACAATATGAAACAGACAGAGAAAACACTATGGCCTAACATGTCCAGAAATAAGATGCATGCACTGAAGAGCAGCGTCCCCAAACCAGTTCTGTTTTGTCAGGCAGCTGAAGGAAATATAGGAAGAAGTGCCCTCAGAATCACCAAGTTTACAAAAGTTTTCTAATATACATGGATGTTTGAGACAGACCTGCTATTAGACTTCCCAGAAGATATGAACCAAATTCAGGCAATGTTTGTTTATCTCCTAAGACAAAGTCTTTTTCTGTTACAGGAGAAAAGGCAGATTTTGGAGCTTTCCCACTCTTCCTTTGCCACTCTAATTCTCCCAGGGCTGTTCAGCTCCCAGGCCTTTAGTTTCATTAGAACATTTGTCTGGAACAGCAACGAGTTGAATGTTATGAGAAGCAGAACTGAAAAGAGAAAGGAAACAAAATGCAACAACTGTGCTGTGCACGCAGGCAATATCCACACCTGCAGGGGAATTGGGCTTCACAAGGGATGCAGTCCACTCCCACCAAGAGCTAGCAAAATCCTTCCAGTCACTTTGACAGGAGTGTCAAACTTTCATCCAAGAGACAGAAGAACTGTTAAAACTTAATTTTGATTCATTATGATAATGAACACACATCTGTAAAGATGTAAAATTTAATTCTGCATTTTGACTCTTATTCCTAAAACTTATATTTATCAGATCCATGCTTTCTTGAGTTTTGTTCTTTTTTAAACCCTGAATTTTCTCTTTAGCTTTTGTATTGATTATATCTGGCCCACAAGGAATGCTTAATGCCAAAGAGCATTACAGAAAATGTGCTATCTTTCTGAATTTTAGCCAGCTGTTGGATGGATAACATTGGAAATTTAAAGCTCCTGCTGAATTTTTTACCATTTGGAAAATGCATCAGAGACTTCAGTGGGATTTCTCTGATTTACACCAGTTGTGGGTCTGACCCTGAGTCTTTCAGAACTGGCTAATTGCTAATCAATTAGAAAACCTTTTAGTTGGTATGTGAAAAAGAGCACTGAACTGCCAGTTCAGTCCTTGGCTTTTCTGGTGGAATTTTGGCAAAAAAAATTGTCTCAATCCTTTTAGTGGCTGCCCGGGCAGCAATTACAGGTTCTCATCAAAGTAGCTGCTATGGCCTCTTGTGCTTTTAGGGCAGTAGAGGAAGGAGCCAGGAAATATGTGAAAGGGTGAGAAAGGGGAATACAGCCATATGGGACTTGTGTGCTGGGATAATTTCTCTCATCAGATGTGTAGGAAAAGGCAAAGGATTGGTTATCAATGTGGATCCAAAGGAAGAGCCTGGGCGACTGTGTCAAAATGATAACCCACACAAATCATCCTGGGAGCTGCTGTGAATCCAAAGAGGACCTACTTGGTGTAACTGTGCCTAAAATTAGCACTAGCTCTCTGATGCTAACCAGATTCCTAAACAGGCACAGGGAGAAGGGCAGTGCCAGTAAACGTGAATCCATGTAGGATGTCAAGATGCTGATGCTCAGTGTGTGAACCAAGTATATAACAAATGGCAAATGTCAAATACCCAACCTGAACTAGTTCTCAGCACAAGTCTGGCCAACATCTGCTCCCACTGAGGCTCTGCAGAATCACCCAAGTTCTGACTCCTACCAGAGGTGCTGACTACCATCTTTTGGATAACAGCTTCAAATAGCTATTCTCATCATTTTCAGCTATAGCACTGACCCAGGGGCTGGGCCCGATCTCAGCAGCAAGCTGTAAAATTTAGCTTCCTTCTTGATTCTGCTGTCTATATGCCTAGTTATTTCATCTTGCCAACTTCATACATTAATCTAGGGCTGCAAGGTATTTTGAGTAAAGCAGAATATTCAAGGTCAAACAGAAGGTGTAAAATAGTCTTAGGCCTGGTTTTCTTTTCCCCAATGTCTGCATATCTGAGGCTGCTGATCGAGCTGCTTTCATCAGGCACCCCTGATTTTGCAGACCAGTAATATGGCTTATTTCATCTGTTTTTACTATTAGTTTTTTAATCATATGGAGGATGGATGGAAAAGACTGTTTGAAAGATGTCACACTGGCATCCCCCCATCTTGGATTCATACCTCTCGTCAGCTTGGCTTGCACAGCAGGTCTGCCGCTCTTGGCTGGGTCTGAAGCAGCAGGCACACAAATGGCCCAGGTGGAATTATCTATTTTTAAACTGATTTCTGCATCAGCAGGAATTGGAAGCTGTTCTATACATCCAAAATCTCTCTCATATCCACTCCCACACCAAGCTCACATCCTATTTCCCTGAACTTACAGTTTTACTCAGAGAAATCTGCTTCAGGTGGATCAATTTCCTAGAATGCATTCATTAGTTACTGCTGGCATAGCACAGTGAAGGTGGAGTGTTACACAAACAAGTAATAATGCTACTAATATGTGCTATTATTAAGGCTATTAAAACACCAGCTGGCGTTGCAAAAAGAAATTGGCGTCATTAAACATATATTAGGGCTTTATAATGAACAATCAGGATGACCGGTCCTGCGCAATCTTGGCAAACAGAGCCGGAGAGGAGCAATTTCGCTTGGCATCTCTGTAGCGCCAGGGCTGTGCTCCGTGGTGGGAAGTGGAGCCCCGGGGTTCCGCGCTGCGGGCAGGGCGAGCTGGCAGCGCCGTCCGCCCCTGGCCTGCCACACCGCCCCTCTCCCGGCCAGAGCCCTGGGCACGGAAAGGCACAGCCCTGGCACGCACCTGAACGCTCCAGGCACCGTGCCTGAGCAGTGCAAGGCTTCGAGGAACCGGGAAGGTGAGTGGGAGGTGGGACCTCTGGGGGATGTGACCCGTCTCCTCTGCAGAATCTCTGGAAGGTGAGTTGGGCTACTTGCTGGTTGCCATCAGTAAGCTTCTTGCCTGGTGTATTGGCTACCAGCTTTACACTTACTATTACACTTCCCAGTTACACTTACCAGCTACACACTTACTATTGCTTTTCAATACCTGGAGGATTTCCTCCAGTGCTGTCTGCCAAAATATAGAGTACAGAAGAAGTAATAATTTTCATTTATGATGAAACACATTTGGCTGGGATTAGCTTGTAAATGGATTTCTCCAAGCATGTTCATTTTTTTTCTGACTGAAAATCTAGACTGGCATTTCTTTTCACGTTCATGGTTACAGATGAGATCAGATAAGTGACATCTGAGCATTGAATATGACCTTCTCAAAAAATAGCACGCCTAATCTGAGCATCCTGCAGATCCAACGTATCTCAGACACGGTATTTCTCTGCAGATCAGCTTTAAAACTTCTGCCCCAGATGCCAATACTTCCCAAAGGTGTGGGACCACTGATCAAGGCATACTGTTTGACCTATATGGTTTACAGAAATGACTGAAAACTCATAAAGCCAAACATCAAAAAGAGCTTAATGCCTATTGTTTGTAATAGTTGGTGGCTTTCAAGTTACTCACATAATGTTCCCAGTAAATACCTGCTCTTTTATAGCATGTCCAGCCCATGAATCTTGAAATGCTTTACAAACCCATAAAAAACCATTTTACAGATAGTAAAATAAAAAAAATGTAGTCCAAACTGTAGTCCAAAGAGAAAGTTTTGCTGATGGCTGAGCCATGAACAGGGTAAGAGCCCTCAGACTCCAGATGAACAGGCTATCCCCAAATCCAAAGGATGAACAGGGTCTCTCCTTACCACAAACTACTGCAACCGTACATTCTGCAAAAGCAGACACCACCAAGAAGAGCACAGGGAGGGTCCAGAGGACAAATGGTCCTTTCTTCATCTCAGAAGACTGCTATGTTTCCCCTGGGGTCTTTCCCATGTGTTTCAGTGCCTGTGCACTGGCAGAAGTCTTATAAGAGCAGTTATGGCGCTGTTGCACTCCCGATCCGATCTGTTCTCAGCAAAAGCAGCTAAATGGGAGGAGTGGTACCAGAAATGGCATGGTCCATCTCTACTGTGTGCATTCATTCATTCATTCATTCATTCATTCTTTCATTCATAATAAAGAAATCATAGACTTGCATAAAAAGAATTTTAACTATGAATTGCAATTAGCAGGGGTTTCCAGAGTTTGCCAAGTGAGGCTATGAGCAGTTTATCTCTCTTAACTGGTTTACTAAACAACATTATATCCTTTCTTGAATGCTTTCTAGCTGTTAAAAGTAGATTTGATTCACCCTTTCTCCCTATACTCTTACAATGACTTAAAGCAATAACTCAAGCAAAGGCCCTTAACTTTTGAATAAAAATGCCACACAAGGGTTTTAAAATCGTAGTCCCACTCCAAACTCACACCTAGTTTAGCTAGTTCACAGCACCATTCCCAGCTCTTCCATCTGCTCCCAGTTTCAGCTGCTGAATAAAAAAGTCCTAAATTACTAACTCTTGAGCCTGCTGATGCAAGCCTCAAAAAATTGCCCTCAAGCTCAAGATCTAGAAAGCAGGGGAGAACTCAAGCCAACCAAAAAGCGACGCTGAAATTTCTGTGTTCAGCTCTGGTAACCTGCAGCACGGTCACAGGCTGTTCCTGGAGCAGCGTGCTGCCCACGCCGCAGTGGTGGGACCAAAGCCTGCCTGGGTACACACCTTTGGGAGCACAGCACTGGGAAGAGAGATATGAACCTCCCGTGTGGTGCCTGGCTAGTGTCTGTGTAGTTCACAGTGTTAATAACCGACCTGTAGATGTATAAGCACAGTGAGAACTGTCTTGTCTACTTGTTTGAAACGTTATTTCATATACATAATTCAACATGATGGAACTACAGGGCATGAAAACGTATTTCTTTATGTTGTCACTAAACCATGAAATAAAAATTTGCTTTGGTTGTAGTAGGCTACCTTTACCTGCATGGTTTTCTTATTTATTGAACAGAATGCAGTACCTCAATTTTACATTAAAATCTCTAAATTTTTATGTTCTGTCATTTTTACATACCCACAAATTTATTATGTTTTCTGACACACTCAATCTTTCTGACCAGATCAAATTCTTTCAATCAGTCTTCAAGGCAAACACTAATGGAGAAAGATTTAAAATGAATATTTATTTAGAAAGTTTTTTCCTTTCAAATAAAATTTGCTGTTTCCTTAAGAGGCTCGCTGAAGAAAATTTGCTCATTAAAACATTAATTGGAAACAGACAGAAAAGTGTTATGAATAGAGTCTCACATCTACTGAAATTTACCTAGAGGAATGTGATTACCTAGTTTTTCAAATAGACTTTGTAGCACTGGTAAACTCATTGTATTGAAAAACATGATAATCTTTTTAAACTTTTCATTTTTCACTGGAAGATTTGAAGGTGTAGAAATAAAGAAACATGACTTATCCATATTATCTCAAATTTCCTGGGAATAGGCCACTTCCAAAGTAAGGTGAATTTGTTTGCTGATTGAAATATAAGAATGACATCACCTTTTCTTATTCCAAACTTCTTTATTCAGTGTATATTTTTACACAGTGCAGTCCAAATCTTTTTCCAGGATGACTCAAAAAAAACGCAGATGTTTTGCCCCTCGCCTTGGTAACTCTGTGTCCCACGCTGGCTTCCAAGGCGCTGCTTTCTGAACAGTTCTGCGTCCCTTCCTGTGCCATGGTGCTCCAGACAGGAGCCCACGCAGTGAAGCAGCACAGCAACAGGGTCAACAAACCAAACTCCCCTGTGTGGTTAGCTGAGCCACACAGGGAGAAGGAATCAGCAACGCAGCCTGTGCACCCTGGCAGAGGTGGGCACCCCCCTGCTTTGCTTCTCCTCACGAGGAGCGGAATTTGTGCTGTTCCTTGGCAGCTCTGCCCTTCAGACTTCCAGGCTCTGTCATATGGGCAGAGGTTTCATGGATGTGCTGGGGCAGCCCGGGCACCCCCACAGCCGCTGCTGTGCAGCATTGCTTGTCAGTGGGTTATGCCCAGCCCCACCGAGGAGGGCTGGCCCTCGAGGTCAGGAGGAGTCGGTCAAAAGCACAAACACACTCACTTCAAGCCTCCACCTGTCTATCACATTTCTGACTTGCGCCGTTTCGGGAGCTTGCAGATTTTCCAATGGCTGTTTTTCATCCTCTTCGTATCTATGATCAGGGACTTCAGTTTTTACAAAGCACCTAATGCTTCCGTCTGCATTCCAAGGGCCCTCACCCCTCCTGATCTCAAATGCTGGGAGGAGGTTGGGATTGCTTTGTTTACTGTGCCAAAGAGTACATGCTGTAACAAGTGAATGTGGGCATAAGTGGTGTGCCACAAACTTCACTCCGTGCCACTTAGGGAAGGACTGGAAGAACTGAATGTCTGCCAGCCAGTATAAAGGTAAGGTAGCCTGGGAACAGACAGTTCTGGTAGCTCTCTCCTTCAAAGCCTTGTAAGCAGCAGATCTCATCAGAACCAGGTAAAAAACCTCTGTATGCATTTACTTATTTTGGTTTAAGCCTGCTACTGTCTGACATGGGTCATTCCTAAGTGAAGGGTGGGATTCAGGTATACCTCACTTGGCCTTCAGCTACTGTCCCAGATGGATATGGAACTCCTGTGCACCCTGTCTCATACCTGCCAACCCTATGGAGATACCTGGGACAGAGCACAATACTTATAATATGTTGTATATAGACGAGTAAATCATCACCAAGTGCTTTTAAAACTGCTTGCACTGGGGCTCTGTGGTTTTACTCTGCATAAATTCATGTTTATAAAAGAAATGTCTGTGTCCTAATATATGGGAACATTTACAAAGATGATTTGTTTTGCTGTGCTTACTAATAAATGCAGAATGATAGCAACCACAATGAACCAAGATTCTTATGCCTAGACTGTAGATGTTACCAAACCTCTAAAATCTTCTTCTCAGGTACTTCCTAGCACTCTAGTCTGCTACATTCCTTCAACATAGCAGGTTTTCCTAGCAATGTCTCATCAACACTTGACCCTTCTTGCCACCTGGCTCCCTGGAAATCAATTTCACATTTATGATTTGGTGCCATCCTCTGGAAACCTCAACTACGTGACCAGCAGAGAGTGTTTTACTAAGTGTCCTTAGAACATATCTTCTGAATGTCTGAGGGAGAATCAGATGATGCTGATAAACTCCAACTCTGTCCCATTTTGTTCAAGAGCCTAGCACTGTAGTTTCAGGTTTGGAAACCAATAAAGGGTCTAATAAAATTGGGAAGGTATTTGGTCTGAATTCAGGACCCTGACTGAATATGAATATGCTGAATAGGTAGGAGTGACTTTGAGTTTTTTTGGGAGTGACCTTTGATTTCCCCGAGGCAACCAGACCACTATAGTAGAATTTTCACTAAATGCTGCTCTCCTGTGTGCAGCCTGACCCCCTGAAGCCTGTTGAGGGGGATAAGTGTGCTAGTCTGGGACATGTATATTGGTTCAGCTGACAGCATGGGTCCAGGGCATCCACACGGAGACAGGGCTGGAGACTGGCATCTCTGCAACATCTCCGGGGCAGGGACCGACAGCTCCAGGCTGGATTGAACTGGGGCTCCTGGGACATGGGCTGGGGGGAGGCACAGAAAGGCCATTAGAGCCCTCAGGGCCACAGCAGGGAAGTGTCTGATCCTCTTTTGTCAGTCACCAAGAGCGCATTGAAGATGTGACCTCCAGGCAGGAGAGGAACTATGTACAAGAGAAACTTTGGAAGCTGTGACTTAAGTACCTCTCCTAACACCTAGGAGCAGCTGGAAGGAGTCTCAAGTTGCCTAAACCATCAGCAAGGTGCGCTGTCTGGGTGTCTATCCTGGGAAAGGTAAGGCAAAAGAGTTTTCTGAAGTCTACAAGTAAAACATATAAAACCAGATCCCTCCCTGTCAGGTGAGAACTCTGCAGGCTGTGGGCAGAGTGCTGAGTCAAGACCTGTCAGAACTGCCCTACCTTCTGTCCTTAACATATTTTGTGACCATATGAAGGTCTGTGATTATTTTTCACCTTCAAAAAGCTTCTTAATTCATCGTTTCCATGGGATCATCGTGGAAATACCCAGCACTAATTACTCCTAATACAATTTTTTTTCCTGACTGGAATTTACATATTTTTTAAAGCACTCCCTGTCTCATTTAACCTTAGAATTGAATAGGTCAGTAATGTAGAGAACTAGAAACACAAGTAAAATTAAGACAGATATGAGGGAGCCTCCTTTATAACAAGCTAAGTGCAACAAAAGAATAGTTCTACCACACAGATTTTCTGATGACAAGTTTGAAAACCCCTCCAAATCACCTAACATCTTTAGTGCACAGTCCCCTCATTTTGAGCACAAAGTTTCTAATATCCTAATGAGCCAGAAAAAAAAAAAATCAAGAGCTTTACACACAGAAATAGCAAATCACTTAAAACATGCATTGCATTCTTTGGAAAAAAAATAGCTGAACTCTGTGAGTAGTATCTACTAAAAGCTGTTTTTCAAGGTTGCTGAGCATAATTTCTTTAATATATTGCACAATCTGTCAAATTTATTTGCATGTACACAGACCTGTTATAAACATTACACCATTGGTTGCTGCTCTTAACAGTGTTAGTGTTGACAAGAAGACTGCACATTTGATTTTCAGTGTGTACATTAATTCCCACCAGTCTGGCACTGTAAAAGTAAAATATCTCCTAACTGTATCCCCAGAAACTGGGGCTACAATATCAAAAATAATTGAGAATTGACACATACTCAAGATGTCTTCCTTCTAGTTTAATGACAAGAGTAATGGTAGTGAGATTTCAAAAATCACCTTCTTCTCTTAGAGAGGCCCACTTAGTGAAAAAAGTGATGCTGGCAGGTGGACAAACTCCATCAGTACAAAATGGTAGAGCTTGTTAATCTTTGCCAGCTCATTGTGTTTGCACATGGTAATGGCAATAAAGAAAGACCTGTCACTTGGAATTATTTCTATCAAGGTACTATAATTAGCTGTTAGGCAGATGAGCAGTAAACTAAATAGAATAATTTTTGGATTGTTATTCCACCACCCATTTTTCATGCAAGAGGACATCCTACAGCCTGGGCAGGTCCTTCTGTATCCTTGTTTATCTCCACATTGAGGGGTCATACATTATGATAAATTTGGTTTTATCATTAGTTCACCTACTAAGAAGCATAAAACAGCCCAAGACAAATCAATGCAGGAAGATTTTAGAAATGAGAATGCAAAGGGTTTCTTTTTATTGAAGTTTCACCTGTCAAAATATTCCTCCTCCTTTTCCTTCTCCTAAAGAGCAACAAAATGCCAAAAGTGAAACAGGTAAGACAGAAATGAGGGCAATGGCTTAGGAACTTTGTTGCTTTTCCCCTGGATTAATGTCTTACAGCTCAGAGCACCACCAGCTGCACAAGAGCAACCCAGAGGAGGAGATGATCCTGCTCCTCCTGAAGGGGAGGTGGTGCTGCCCTGAGCCCGATTTGACCTTCAGAGCCAGGGCAACGCCAGGGCTCTTGAAAGAAACCTACAGGCAAAAGACAAGGCTTGGTGAAAAAAACCCCAAAAACACCAACTTGGAACAACTGTCAGAGATCTTTATTTTCAATTACATTTTCCAGCACTTATGTCCTCTTATTTCCAAGGGATACAGATAATGTAATCCAGATGCTTCTCTGGCTATCACTTTAAAGACTCCTTTTATTTTTTTCAGTCAGGAAATGACAAAATCCTTTCTTAGCTGTTTTATTTCAACAAATGATTTTGCCTTCAGCTTTTTAACTTCTAACTGAAATACAAAATGAAAATGAAAAGTAATTTCAACTAATAAACAAACTTTTCTTCCCAGAACATTTTGATATTTTTGCAACTTTCTCTCCCCTTTTCACTGAGGTTTTATGTTAGAGAAAGAAAGAAACTATTTCATTTATATCAGAAATATGTTTAATTAAAAGTAGTGCCCCCTTTTAATGCAAAACAGCTTTTCTAGAGCTTTACATCCCGCGCTTTAAATACTAAAGTCAAAATACTCTTTGAAACAATTCCTTCTGCTCTCCAGCAGAAAATGTTTAACATTTTAAAGCCTGAGATATTTAGAATGTAAATAAACAGGTGACAGGGATATGTTTTTTCCAACATTACAGTGCAGGCTCTATGTTCTTTGTTCAAGAATGTATTTTACCAACCAGCTCCAACTGATTTAAATAGAATTCAGGCTTTGAAAAGCTTTAAATACTTAAGTGGCTCTGCGGGCCTAAACCTTACTCCCTCTGGTCTAATGTATAGTGATAATGGTAATTTACAGCACTGAAAATAGGAACAAGAAATACCACTCAAAGTATTGAGTGGTATCGAGAAAAAACTGAGGCTAGAGAAGAATGTTCAGTAACAGTCACCTGCACCTTTCAGCAATCCTTGCCCAAAGCAAACTAAGTCTGAACTCCTAGCAAAGAAAGGGGATGGTTTTCTTTCAGCCTGTCACAATCTATGCTTCTTGCAAATTTTTTTTTTAAATTGGAAATACAAATGGCACAAAAATTACACACATATCCTCTTCTCATGGTCTTACCAAAATCAAGAACAGAGAAATTAGTGGAAATTGCATTTGAAAACCTCACCTAGGAAATTTGTCCAGTTCAGGAAACTTTCATGAATTTCAGTTAAAGCTGGACAGCTTTTTGCAAGCTGAACAAAGCTTCTGAATATTCAAGTCTCTGCATTTCCTCTTTTTGATGAAAACATTAGTTTCAATGTTTATACTTCTGCATATAAAATCAGATTTTTATACTTTAACCAGCACTTTACGCAAAACAGAAAGTTTAGCTTGTAAAATGGTCACAAAACCAGACACTGAATTTACTGGCTTTCGGCAGAATTGAAGGTTCTTCCCTTTGAGTCTTGAATATTGTCAGTTTTCCACACTGCAAAGGGGAAATACCTCAAAAAACTTCTCTAAGGGTCACAAGACAGCTGTTCCATTCTACCCCACATAAACTGCAAAACTCAATAGCATATCGCTTTCCCCCACCATTATTTCACTTTCTATTGCTTCAGCAAAACTATTCTTCCCTCTCAATCTTCTGCTTCCTTTCTGCAAGAATTCTCTATGTCCCCTATGAAAAGCCAAGTTAAGTGACAGACATTCACCCATCGACAAACAAAGCTGCTCTGAAATTCTGCTTGGCTGAAATACATCCCTGTGAGGTGAGCGAGATAATAAGAATTTCGTTCCTGTAGTGAACTCATTGTGTGGGGCTGCTGCACCCTGTTCTGCAGAATTAAGCTAGTCAAGAATATCAAAGACAGCCACAATAGCTAATGGGCTTGTAAGGTGATTTGCATAATGAAAAATCTGTATTAATGCTAGCTAATTAACTTGGGAAAATGACTTTTGAAAGAAAATATATTCTTCCCTTTGAAAAATAGTAAAATACGTAGAAAGTTCATATGATCACTTTATTGCCAAAAAGACTGAGTGTCACGCTAAGGGTGGGGGAAAAATTACTGTATTAAAAAATACAGTGATCTAAAAAAAAAAATGTTGGTCAAATCGGAAAATTTTACTTAGGATCCAATAGGATTGTGAATTCCTTGAGCAGAAATGTTTAAACTTGGAAATATTATTTTCCTTAGAGACACATCAGAGACTTTGTTATCAGCTCTGAAGGGAATTCAGTTTTCCCAAGCCCACAGGCTGGTACAGCCAGATTTCCAAAGATGGGGATAGCAGAGAGTGAGCACTGGGGACAGGACAACTGGATGAATCCCTCACACCAGGACACATGCCAGCCACTCAGTACCAGTATTAGGGGGATTTCATACACCAATGCCACATCCCTCCCCTCCATAAATGTGAACCACACACTGGATTATTTATCTATGCCTCTGGATTAATAGTTGCTTTTATTCTTGCAATTGTCTGCAAGGAACCCAGAAAGCAGGATTCAAGCAGGGATGATTCCCTTCAAAATACCTTGCTGTTTGGACCCTGGAAGAGCAGAAAACCAGAGATTTTTGTCTTCAGCCATTTTGTATGTGAACATGAGAAGAGGTGTGGGTTTACACCCTCTGCCTGCCAGTCCCTCTGGAGGTGTGTGAAGGAGTGAAATTACAGGCTGGGTCAAACTACACACCCTGACCTGAGCATCTGGGCTTCTAAAACCTGGCTCCCAAAAGAGAGTGAGGGGTTCTTTGCCTTCTGCCTACATTAGTTGTTTCTGAAATTGGTATTTTTGGGTCCTGGGTAGCCTTGTCATTGTGGTAAGGAAACTTCAGAAAGCTTTCTGTCTGCCCATCCAGAGCTAGCTGGCCAGCATGGGCTGTGGAAGATGCTTGAGTGTTTGTGGCTTTAGGCATTTTGCTGCCTGAAGTATCTCATCTTTTACTGACCTAAACTCACTTTTTTTGCAATCACTTCAGGTCATTC
>WAAG01074694.1:7091-48391 GCA_013390105.1 Tichodroma muraria
CCCGTCCCCATTCCCATCCCGAGCCGGAGATCTCCCGGCACAGGCGCGGTTATTTACGGCCACTCTCAGGGAAGGGGGAAGTTTAAGAGCTCGGGGTCGGGGCTGCCGGAGCGCCGCTGCCTGAGAAATCCGATAAAGATTTCCCTGTCTTTACAGGGCCCCAGCTCGTTTGGGGAGGCTGCGGAGAGAACTGCAAAGATTCCATCTCACCTCGGTAAACAAGTTTATATCCTTAATTTTCCTGTGCGGGTCTGTCAGTCTAGACGCTGAGCTCTGCAGTGCAAAAGGCAGGTTAATCAAACAGGTTTAAAAATGCAAATAAAATGCTGCAATTAATAATACTGGTACACAGATTGATCTGGAAGTTATCGAATGAAAGGGATGACTTGAGGACCTGAAGTGTTTCTGTTATCAGATTACATTTTCATATTGTTATAAAGCTGTGAGGGGGAGTTGAGAGTCAGTGTATTCAGCTCTTAAAATCCACAGCACCTCTGCAACAGATTAAACCCAGGGTTTAAGGGTTTACCGGGGAGACAATCACGTGCAACTCATATTTATCAAGTGCCTGTCGGTACTGCCAATAAAGAAATGCTAACAAATAATAAATAAATAAATAGAATAATGAGGGAAATCCTTTCAAGAGCAGAGCACCAATGCTCCCAAGAGGCCTGTGCACAAAACCTCTTTGCCTGACGTCCTTCCCCTGGTCAGGCTGAGCAAGGCCCTCTCCTGCTGCGCCCCTGAGCAGCTCCCACCGCTGCCTCCCCGATTCCTCCGGCAAGACAGAGACCTGAACCCCTCCCCTGGGGGCTGCTCCCTGTGTCCCTCCCAACAGCAGCTGCATCCCACTTCCTAACGCCATTCCCGAAGGAGAGAGGTCAGCAGGGAACGTCAGCCCCTGACTTTGTGGAGCAGCGACAAAAATCCCCCCCAGGCTGCTGCTCCTCTCTGTAGGACTCGATTTCTGCGCTCCACGGCAGCGCTGGAGCGGCTGCAGCAGTGCGAGATGCCTTAAGAGGGCTGTCTAAGCAAAAACTCGGCTGTGCCTTTCCAGGAGAGCTGATGAAAAATGTTCCCTCTCCCAGAAAACCTCTCCTTCCTCAGGGCTCGCTCCGAGACTCTCCAGCCGAGGAGAGCCGGTCCCGGGAGTGCTCTCCGTCACTGTCCCCACCAGGAGCACACAACCCTGAGCTCCCAGGGCTCGTCCTTGTGATTTGTGGGGCTCACAAAGCATCTCGGCTCCGAGCTGCTGCCAGGGGAGGAGCAGGCTATCGCTGCTGCTGGAAGGGAAGCTTCCTGCTCCTCCGAGCCTCACAGCCCAGCCTTTCGCTTTTTTCTTGTTCCCATTATGCCCTGAATTCCTTCCAGGCACCTGAGACCCCCTCGAGGTCATTGGGACAAACGACTTGTGCAGTCCCAGCTATGTCATCTCCTCATTATTTTTCTCCCTGTTTTTACAGCATTTTATTCACCTGCTCCGTGTTTTCCACACCCTTAAGCCCAGCCTGGGAGCAGCAGAAGCCGAGTGCTTTGCTTTAACAGCCTGGGCCCTGACCTGGGCCCTGGGCTGTCACTGAAATCACAGCCCCACAGGGATGAATCATGGAATCATTAAGGTTGGAGAAGAACTCCAAGATCATTGAGCCCAAGCTTTGGCCCTGCCACCCGCTATCACGGGGTCTCACATCTCCCCTTGTGTTTCGGACACTTCCAGGGATGGTGAGTACACCCCTGCCCTGTGGAGCCTCTTCCAGCCTGAGATGTTCCTTCAGGGAGGTGATCTGTGCCCCCCGAGGTGGCAGCGAGGTGAACACTGGGATTT
This sequence comes from Tichodroma muraria, assembly GCA_013390105.1. NCBI lineage: Eukaryota > Metazoa > Chordata > Aves > Passeriformes > Sittidae > Tichodroma > Tichodroma muraria. The sequence goes on from WAAG01074694.1 coordinate 8,917, forward strand.
GTTTGATACTTTGCCAGAGGGAGCTGAGCAGAAATTCCCCTCCTACCCCTATTTGCCCCAGACACTCCCCACTCCCAAGGAAAGCTGCAGATTCCAGAGTCTCTGTCCATGGATCAGAAGTCAAAAAACAGACAGCAAAGGCTGAGGGAGCACGAAGGAGGACAACTGCCAAGATGGTTAAATAAAGTCTTTTTCTTTCTTCTTTCCTTTTTTAACAGCTCCGTAAAGTGCAAATGTGAAGAAAACCACCCACAGCAAGATGGGTTAAGGAACATTTGTCAATAAGAAAGAGAATAAAAGCAGGCACTAAAACAACAGAAATAATGACTCTGCTTTCCAGATTTTGATTCCAAAATGTCTGGTGCCTCAGGCAGTTATCTGAAAAACCCTTCTCCAGCACAGCACCTCCCTGTTTGCCTCAAATCGTTGGAGTTAACAAATATTCCGTGTGTGAGGGAGAGAGGCTCTGACAGACAGCCCAGAGCTACTGGAGAGCTGGAGCTGCCAGAGGGAACAGAGACCAGAGCACCAGAAATATTACAGCAATATATCTTCAGCCTACAAAGAAATATTTCCATTTTCTTCATCTTTCCCCCCTGTCCAAAGGAGCTGCAGCCTTGAACTGCACCTGAAGCAGGGGTTGGTGCTGGGAACCCCTTGGAAATTGCCTCTTCCATGGGAATTGTCTCACCACACTCGGAGATCACCACTCGAGCTGCTCATCTTTGTCTGCCGGGGCACAAAACCCCCTGGGCCGGCTCCCAGTGGCCCTCACTGGGAGAGTCACCACGGATTCCCCACGAGGGGACATCCCCCAGAGCCCTGCGAGGGCGGCCCCACGTCCCGCTGGGATCACTTCTGCTTTCCCCTGGTGCTTTTGGGTTTCCCCCCCTGCCCGAGCCACAGGCCCAGGTGAAGCCTCAAGCTCCGCCTGTGCTCTGAACTGTGATGGTTCCAGAGCCAGATCAGCAACGCCTCCCCAGCAGCTGCTCCCAGATGTTCTGCTCCCCCCATTGCCTTTTTCCTTCCAAACCAGCAATATGGGACATGGGAAATATCTCCTCTGCTCTGGCTCTCCTCACTGCTGCTGAGGGGGGAGCAACTTCAGTGTTCCTGGGCAGCCACTGACATCAGAGCTGCCGGGGGCCCCAAACAAACACCCTCAGGCTGATCCCAGCCCTCTGCCCACCGCCAGGCACACCAGAGGCACGGGCAGGGCCAGCCCCTGGCTCGGAGATGCCACCTTGGAGTGACCAGAGCCACCAGCACCCACAGGAGCCACTCCCCTGCCTGGACCTTGGGAATGCCCATGCCAGCCTGCATTTGGGCCCAACATTGCTTTTATTCCCTTCAACACTCTCTCATCCCTTATCCAGGGTGTAGGAGGACTCGGGTTGCGTCACCTTCCAGTCCCTGCCAATAAAGTCCTGATTTGATATGGAAACTGTGCATACCATTATATTCTAATTTGATATTTAAAACAGGCTCTGGCAGACAGCTGACTCCTTTTGATGCATTTATCTGATTCCTCTCTGCCTTTTTATCCTGAAATATTCACAGGGAATATGTGGTATCACGTTTTTGTTACGCACGCTGAATCCATGTAACTTCCAGTTCCCTTTTTTTTTCTTTCTAGAATTTGGTAAATATATGAGCATATATTTAAAAAAAAAAAATAATTAGAGAGTCAAATGCCAAGACTGCAAATTGGGTAAAATTCCACCACATGCTACAGACAGAGAACTCCTAGAGCTCTAATCTTGGATACTTGCTCTTCATCACCTTCACCCCGGCTGTTCTTGCTGCTCTCCCCATTCCAGCCCTTGTCTCCAATTTCCCTTCCCTTCCCTTTCCTTCCCTCCAGGCCTGGCCCAACTCCCTTGTCTCCTCTCCCACCTGGATTCCAGATTCCTGCTGCAGCTCAGGAGCTCTTGGGGAGACCCCTGCCCTGGGGAAAGGCCTTTTGCAGGAATATTGGAGCATTTTGAAAGGAAATGAGGGCAGAATTTTAATTGCAGCTAATGAGAGGCTCATCACGACTTCGGGTGTTCCTGCTTCCCACACTCACCCAATGGAAACTGCAACGAGTCCCACTGAAAGCACAGCAAATCCCCAAGATTGAGGATTATGCAGGAAATTGGGATCCTGCTGCTCATTCTGGAACAATATTCCTGAGGAGAAGACGGGCAGAGGTGGGGGAAGGAGAGTCCATCCCCCCAGTGGCACCAAGGGACAGCAGAGGGACATCAGCCCTGGCAGGAGGGAAACTCCAGCGCTGCAGCAGGGCCAGGTCAGCTGCTGGAGCTGGCTGGCAGCAGAAAAAGAAAAAAATGAGGTCAAAAAGAGGAGGCCAAGAGACTGCAAAGAGAGAATCGACAGAAAAATGGGAGCAACCAGGAGCTGGGAGCATCCCTGGAGAGGGACGGGGCAGGGGAAGCTCCTCCAGCCCAGAGAAAAGCAGAATTGTCCCCTCAGGAAGAATTTCTGCCTCTCCTGATTGCTCCCCAAAGGGCAACCGGCCTAATTCAATTAAGTTTTAATTTCTAATGAACTCTGGTTATGAAACCACCAGCACCAAGGGATAACTGTGAGCAAACACATTCCCCCACTCGCAGGGAACGCTCTGAGAGAGCCAGAAAACTTTGTCCTCAATGAATCAATAAAAAAAGTTACTCAGAAATAAGCAAATCTTTCACTGAGTCTTGGAGAATTTGTTTTCATGCAAAATGGAAATGAGCTGGTCGTGGCCACAGAGCTCTGCAGAGCTTTAACTTTCTGAAGAATGGGTTCATTTTTATATCACTCAGAGTTATTATTTGAATTGCCATCCCCGCCCCATCACTCAAAATGAATTTTCTCCAAAGAACACTGAATTTTTGTATATTTTATGAACTCAGTGTGCAGCAGAACCCACCATGTGATCCCAAGGAAGATAAAAAGTGTCATTTAAGAGAATGAAGATTACAAACGGTTTCAATTAAAGCCACACAAACCCCTGGATCCTGTTTTCCACATTTCAATATTTGTCCACCGTGTGCACACAAACAGCCCTCCAAAGAACCCTGCCCTCGGTAATTTTCCCTTTCCTTAATCCTGGTGTACCGAGCTGCTCTCCTGGGATATTAAGAGGATCTCATAAGGACAATCCACCTTCACATTGATTCCATTTCCCAGATCTATAAAATTGGCTGCCTCAGGAAACACGGGAGCGAAGGAGAAGGAGCACAACGTGTGGTTTAATTTAAATACCACTTCCAGCAAGGGGGGGAAGCACAAATGGGGAAAAGGCAGAGGCTGCTGCTCGTTTGCTGCGGCTGTGCTGCGTGAGAGGGCGATGCAGAGTGACAGGGAAGGGGAGATCATTGTTTGGATAACATCAACATCAACCCAGACACATCCCGAGCTGGCAAGGGACGGGTCCAAACTCCAAATCACACTGATGGAGCAGGAAATGTCATCCGGCCAGCGAGGGGGGAGGCAGGAGCTGGCTCAGACTGGAGACTGGGGCAGACTGGGAATAATATTTGCTCCAAGGCACTGCTGGGCAGCAAAAGTGCAAATCTAATTAAGGCCTTCTCAGCTTCTCTTTGGTTTTTGCTTTTTTTTTTTTTTCTTTTTCTGTTTTTTTGCTCCCTTTATTCATCTGGACCACCACAGTTATAGATCCCAGTTAATTGGGGTTTCAGTTATTTCCTGCTAATTGTTCAGTTGTAATTAATGCTGCCTGAGCAGAGGGAGGTCAGCTGTGGAGCTGGGCTGGTGCTGGGCAGGACGTGACCAGACAACCCCAGGGTGGCTCCAAAGGGAGCCCAGCCCTGCCCCAGAGAGCCCCAGAGAGCCCCAGAGAGCCCCACGGGCCCGGGGGAACGCAGCTGGGCAGGAGGAGGAGCTGTGTTCCGTGAGGAGAACCCCAAGCCTTGCCCCTTGCTTCAGCACAAAACCCAGTGGGAATTCAGAGGGGATGGACATCCTTCAGTGGAGGAAAGAGGGAGTGTGAATTTCAACGTGGACACGTTGGGATGGGACAAAGGGAATGGCCTTAAACCGAAAGAAGGGAAATTTGGGTTGTAGAATTGTTCCCTGGGAGGGTGGGCAGGCCCTGGCCCAGGGTCCCAGAGCAGCTGGGGCTGCCCCTGGATCCCTGGCAGTGCCCAAGGCCAGGCTGGACACTGGGGCTGGGAGCACCTGGGACAGTGGGAGCTGTCCCTGCCATGGCAGAGGAGGGATGGGATGATTTTTAAGGTCCCTCCAACCCAAACCATCCTGGGATTTCTGTGATTTCAAATGAAGGATTTTTTGGGATAAACTGTTCAAGTCTTCTCCTGCCTCTTCCCTTATTTTTGTGCCCAAACCCTTTTCAGGCCAGTTTGTCCTCATTTCTCAGCAGCAGAGCCACCCTCGCTTGTCCAGCACACACCCTGGGCACCCCAGGGGCCCCAGCTCCAGCACAGGAACCCTCCTGCCACCAGCACGAGCTGGCAGCAAAGCTCGGCCCCAGCCACAAGTGGTGGCCAGAACTTTTAATTCCAAACACTTCAGGTTGACATTTCAAGAGGTAACACGACAATTGCTTGTGCTAAATCAATTACTGATTATCAATATAGCACTTAGTGATGTATAATTAGTATGTAAGAGATATATTTAGCTGTAGATTATACCAATAATAAGGGCTACATGAGCAATGGCTGTATAATTACATTTTATGAATACAGGAAACTGTGAGAAATGCTCCCAGATTTAATTGACATTTAACAAGATAACTACAGCAAGTTAATTAGAAATTATATGCTAAAAATATGAATTAACTTTTAAATAATATTTAAGCTTGCTGCACTCTAACTGTAGTAGCTGGGTTTATGCCACCAAAACACCTAAATGAAATAGTCCTTTCAAATACCATCTCTAATTCATTTCCCACAAACCAAAGCCTGTATTATCAGCTACTCATTCTGAATCCCTTTTGCTATACAGAGCCTGAGTTGATCAGCTTAGTGAAAGGCTTATTTTTATGGTCCTTTCATACTTTTTAGAAATGAGATTTCTCTTACATTTCTTTTAGCAACCCAGAGAAAAGATTCCAGTTCAGCTGTGCCTTCAGCTTTGAACCCAGAACAAAAATGCAAAGTAAGGCACTGACAAGCTTTTAGACTCCCTGCAAGGTGATACATCAGGGATTCTGACAGTGCTAATACAGCCAGAAATTTGGAGAATAAAACAGCCCTGAGCTGGTTCTGCTGGGGCTGGGTGCAATCACAAAGGAAATGTAACAGCGGCTCCTCAGCACAGCTCCGTTATTTTTAGATCCAGGTGGGGCAGCGCCAGGGGACGGGGATGTGTCCCAAAATCCGGTTTGCTGCAGGCTCTGGGGGCGGTGCGGGGCCAAGGCACAGCCTCAGCTCCCTCCGGTGCCCTCTCCAGCGCCGAGCCCCCGCATCCCCGGCGACAGAGCCCGGGAAGCACTGGGAGCTGCCGGCGCAGCTGAAGGCTCAGCCGCCCATGGTTCCATCTCCGTGAGCGGATCCTCGGTCCACGCCTCATTCCTCATTCCCAGGGGTTCATTACTCCTGCCCCGCCGAACTTTGCCTCGCAGCCGCCCCGAGCTGAGCTCCGCAGCCCCTGCCTGGGCTCCGATCCCTGCCTGCCCCATCTGCCCCCGCGGAGAGGGAATTCAGCTGCTCACAGGAGCAAAGGGGCCCCACAGCCAGGGCGAAGGTGCCACTTCTGCCCCTCGTCCCAGAAAACTCCAAGGTCCCTCCTGCAACTCCCGACTGGCAGCGCCCCTCGCTGGCATGCCGGCCACACGCCCAGCCCGTGCACAGCCAGCGCCGATGATCTGCTGCTCCTGCTCTCGGGAACGTCGCCTCCTCCCATAGATCACGGCAGGAAATGGGGAAAACACGATGATAAAGCAGCGAGGGACGGGCGAGGTGACCTGAGCCGCTCCTGGGATTGCAGCACCGAGCGGTTCATGGAAAGCGAGGGCTTGGCTCCGAGCCAGGCACAAGCAGAACGTTTTGGACAAGGGATGCAGCAACTCTAAGCCTGGCCTGAAGCCTGATCCACACCTGATCAGAAGTTTGGAAAGCATTTAAAATTAAAAGGCAAAGCCTTTTGTTGTCCCAGAGCTCCCCTCTCCATCCAGTGGAGCAGAGTGCCCAGAGCTCCAGTGCCAGGGGTTTGTCCTGGTCACAAACCCTGCCCTAAGCAAAGCTGCTGCAGGAGAGGAACAGGAAGAGTAACTGAGGAAAAGAGGGGATTTCTGAGAGCCAGGAACTGGGCAGAGCTTCCTTCGCACCCGTGTCCCACAGTGACTCCTTTCCACGTCCCAGGTGGACGCTTGGAGGGATTCTGCTGGAGTTTTTCCTGCCGGGAGTGCCAGCCATTGGAAACAGATAAAAGAATCAAGAAATAAAGTGCTGGGAGCAGCTTTTCCCGCAGCTGATTGCAAACCCCAGCAGTTCACGTGCCCCTGGTCCCTCTGACCCCCACCGCTCCTGCAGCTGTCTCCAGCCAGGCTTCGGGAATGCCGCTGCCAGGGAGGGCAGAGCGGTGAGGTGGAGCTCCCTCCAACACCCCACAGCTGCGAGGGACCTGCTCACTGCTCCTCCCAGACTCCCTCAGGAAAATGATGGATTCTTTCAGGACAGTGGGGTTTTCTCCTAAGAGCCAGGAGGAAGCTTTGGATGTTTTGCTGAGCTTCTCTGTAAAACATATCTTAAAGAAGATAAAGTAGGTGTTTATATGAGTTCCTCTTCTGTAGAAAAAATATTTAAAGAAGATAAAGTACATGATTATATGGGTTCCCCTTTTCACTTTTACTTGGTCAGTAGATTAGTCAAGATTGATTTTTCTGCATGAGAGGGAGAGGCCTAAGGTTAAAAGATAAAAGGGTAGATTCTTTTTAAAATGTAATTTAGATTTTTCTGGTATTAGCTCCAGTATCATCACAAAATCACTTCAATTTTCCAGGAGCACCTGAGCCCCACTGTACAGCTGCAGGGAAGCAGGAAAGGTCTGCTCTGGCAAATGGAACAGCTGAGGACCTGCAGGACCTGCCCTGTGTGGGGGGTCCCTGCCTGGGCCCCCCGAGCCTGGGCCCTGCCAACATCTGCCACACGAGGGACATCAGGGACAGGAGTTCTGCTGCATTTTTCCCTTCTGCTGCAGCCGGTGCAGGTTTAGAATTTAAGTTTTCAGAGCTCTAAAATGAGCTGTCAAAAATGTCAGAGTGTCCAGAAAGTCACCCTGTGGATGAAACCTGGGCTTTTAGGGTGGGTACTGGGCACGGCTCTTCCCCAGAGGGTTCCTGCTCTGCCCAGGCTCCCCAGGGAATATTCCCAGCCCCGAGGCTGCCGGAGCTCCAGGAGCCTTTGGACACCGCTCCAGGGCTGCCCAGGTGGGATTTTGGGGGGTCTGTGCAGGGCCAGGGGCTGGGCTCTGATCCCTGGGGGTCCTTCCCAGCTCAGGACACTCCATAATTCCATGACCAGGACTCTCTCCCCTGTCCCTGCTTTTATAAACTATGCAAAGCTTAGAGTTACAGAGAGGATTCCAGACTCGAGCTGCTGTTATTAACAATAAATCAGGGGTGTTACTAGCAATAAATCAGGGCTGGAAGAGGCTGGTGACGTGAAACTCCCACCATGTGCAGAGTCAGGGCTCAGCCTTTGGTCTGAGCTCAGTTTGAGGAGTTTCTCACCCAGCCTCTCCTGAGTGCTCCTGCTGGAGAGCAGGAGATGAGGGCAAGCAGGGCCTGTGTACCTGGAGTCCTCCTTCTGTTGGGAAAGGCATCTCTGTACGACATGTCACCGTGGGCTGCCTGAGTGACTGGATTATTCACCAAGAATAATTGAGCTGATACGTTTCAGCATCTTTCCTTGAATAAATTATTTGCAAATAAACATTTTCATTATTCGACCATCTCTGATGTTCCATTAGCATTCAGTGAATTATTTATTCAGCAGCTTTTCCCATCAATCACTGAATAAATTATTCGCAAATAAATTATTCTACCAGCTTTTGCTTTAAAGATGTCCCTTTGAGAACAATAGCTTCCCAGAATAGCAAACAGGCAAAGGGAGCAATTTAAAAGGCCTGATCCTCATCTCAGTTGTCTTGGTGTAAATCTGGAGGATTATCATGGAAACTCCTGGCATTTTTCCACATTTCCATGTCTGTGAGTCAGATTGTGGTGCCACAGTGCTCCTCTCTGCCAAAGCCAGCACAGAGAGGCTCAGAACCAATCTCTGCCCATATCCCAAGAGGCAGCTTCATTCCCAGCTCACAAATGGAGCTGGGTTTGAGTGATCTCCAGTCAGACCGGGGGCTCAGGTCCCACAGGTGTCCCGGGGGAGACAGGGAGCTGGCACTGCCCCAGCCCCTGCTCCTCTCCCTCCACGCCACAAGGAGCTCAAATCTCCCCCGTGCACTGAGCCCAGCCTAGGAATTGCTTGTGCCTGGGCCAAGGAGGATGAAAGCCTGTTAGAACTAAGTGAAGGCTCCATTTATGCCGGTTTTAAGGCACATCTGAGGTGCAGTGCAGGGGAATTCGCTGAACTCCCCTGTCCTGACAGGAAAGAGCCGCTTTTGTCCGGGGACACAAGAGGCCCCCCTCACTAACTCGGGCATCTTTACCAAAGCACACGCAGGATTTGTCACCTCCCCCAGGTGGTGGGGCCTTCCTGAGAGGGGCAGGGAGGAGCTGGGGGCGCAGGGGCAGAGGGCTGGGTGTCAAAGCTCCTGATCCTCACAGAGATCCGCCCTGGAGCACGCACGGGGCTGTGCCAGAGCTCTCATGGCACCAGCCCTACCTGGCGCTATCACTGCAATAAATAATTGCTAATTTGCACAAAATGAACAAGTGAGACACAAAGTAATTGTATGAGGGGGGACAACCCAACAATAACATTAAGATCTGTAATTGACTTAATACCAGACGCTCTTCCCCCGGTGAAGCTCTCCTCATCCTCGGAGTAATTGTGTAATGACATTTATGGGGAATAGACTTGTGACATTATAAATGACACTTATGTCAGGATTGTCAGGCTGTGACAGGCTCAGAGACAGCTCCAGTGAGAAATTAATCACTTCTGAGGCTTGAAAGTTGCTCATTTATCGCTGCCAAATAACATCTTGCAAAAACAAGCTCTTGCAATGAAATGCAAGCTCCCAGCCACCTCACCCTCCAAGTTGTGTTTTCTGCTGATGGGAAACCTTCCTGGAGAGCCTGCAGGAATGGGGCCCTCACTCTGCATGGTCAGCCTGCTCCAAGAATACAGATATTGCCATCTTCTCCATTTCCCCTCCTCTCAACATCACAGCGCCTTTGAGCAGCTCTTTATGGAGCACACACCTCTGTGAACTGCACAGATCTCCATCTGTGTTCCACATTTCAGGGCTGCAGGTCGTGAAAGGGTTAAATTATTTACTGGGGAGGAAAGGACATTTTGAAATGCACTGTACATAATGAATATCACAAAAAACAGAACAGAAAGCCTTCTCCAGATCAGTGTAGGGGCTATTATTAGACTATCAAACTGTCATTTTTCAAAGCATTTCAATTGTCACCATTTTTTCTAATGGCTTCTAAAGCATTATCTAATGCCTGGGCCAAAAAAACTGCAGAGGATCAAAGCATGTTGAAAAGCAGCAGTCAGGCTGCATGACAAATAAGTGTTTGCAGGCTAAACTCTTCCCATCCATTTGCCTTCCAAAATATTTGTGAACTTCAAACCCAGATGACTTTATTTGTGTTGTGGGTTTTTTTCAAAAGACTCAGGTGTCCTTAGGATTTTGCTTTCTCTTTTCCCATGGTGTGGGAACACAGAAGGGGAAGGAGGGCCCAGCTGTGCTCCTGCTGCAGTTTTGGTGTAGCTGCCATGACCCTGCAGGTCGTGGGCAAACTGGGAGAGGTGGAGGGCTCCAAAAGAAGACCTGGAAGTGCTGGGTGAGGATGGAGGGTAGAGGAGCAGAATCTGCGGCGGAGGCTGCAGGGAGTGTCCTGCAGAGCTCTGCACACTCCGGATTTTTGTGTTCCGTGCGTCGGAAGTGTCTGGCTGCCTCTGAAACGCCCGGGCTGTCCCCTGCCCTGCCCTCAGCTCCCCTGGTGGCTCCTCCCCAGGACACCGAGGGACATTCCTGTGATCTCCCTCCTCCTGCACCTTTCCCAGACCACGGTGTTGTCTCCTCGTTCTGGCTTTTCCTGATGGAATTCCTGCCGTGGCTTTTTCCTGGACTGTGCTCCCCGTGCTGTCCCCAGTGTCCCACCCCACCAGGGGCCTGCAGTCCCTCTCCCAGAGCACCCAGCTGAGGCTGTTAATGGAACATCGGTTACTTCCAGCCCCAGTGACAATGGAATTCACCAACTGCTTCAGTTTAACCGAGTGTGATGGTGGCAGCCTAATTGCACGGCCTAATTAAATTACATTGTTTTCTAGGTGGAGGTTTATGAGCAGAGGTGAGGAGTAATGACACGAGCAAGGCACGGAGTCACGCGCACTTGTTGGAGCCAGGACTTCTGTCCAGATGGCAAAACGAGTTATTCCATTTCCATCTTTCTGAAACGTCACAGTGTTTGCCTGTGTTTGATCTGGGGCTCGTTTATGCACAGAGAAGAGCAAATGGGAGCTGCTCAAAGGGAAAACGACAGCCCTGGCTGCAGAAAGGAGGAAAAATCTGGATTTTCTCAATCCCACCACTACCCACGGACAAAACCACTGCTTTAAACCCAGTTATTGCTGCTGGATGGCTCAGGGAGTTATTGAGCAGTGATAAAGAATTGATGGCAAGAGGATTCCCAAGGCTGCTCCCTCTGCCTGTATCCATGAGCTGCCTCTGATGGGAACAGAGCCCAAATTCCCTGCTTGCCACCCTCCTCCACAAAGCCAGTCTGCAAACTCAGCCAGTTTTTGCTGAAGTTTTCCTCCATGAACAAGTGGTTGGAACCCAGCTTTGCACTATGGGTGTTCAGGAGCAAAACAAAATTAATATATAGATTGCAGGCTTAGAGATTTTTCTGAAATCGTAAACAAAAAGGGGAGAAATGCAAGAAGTGGATGTATAAGTTTATGGCCTGTGAAATTGAATTGCCTTTTACAGGTCCTTGCCTTTGGATGGACAGGGAGAGGGTTTGGCACCAAGTGGAGATGGGGATAAAGGCTCCCAGCACAAGGGGAAGGGGCTGTGCTGTCTGATCAGGGCTGCAAATTCCCCAGGAGCTCAGCGAGCCTGGATTTCAGAGCCAGCCCTCGCTGATTTGGTCTCCAGTGAAGGGAATCCCAGACTGGTTTGTGCTGGAAGGGACCTCAGAGCTCATCCCATCCCACCCCTGCCAAGGTCAGGGAACCCTCCCCTATCCCAGGCTGCTCAGAGGTCCGGGAAGTTTCGGGAGTTGTAATTCCAGCAGGAACGTGCCTTGCTTTGTAGGTCACCAGCAACACAGACATAAATACAGGATGGCAAGGAGCAAAAATCCATGTCCTAAATCACCAGAGAGGCAGGGAAAACAGGGCAGGGGAAGGAAAAACCTTGAAGTGATTGGAAAGTGTTGCATTATCCCTCCAGCACCGCTCAATCCCAGCTCTCTTTCCTCCATGTAAATTGTTCTCTGCATTGGCTGTCAGGTATTGACAGGGAATCTGCCTGACGTGAAGGTATCTGGATTTTGCAGGAGAAAACCAATGTAATTTGATGGAGCTGGGGCTGGGGATAAAGCAAGAGAGACAGCAACCAAGTTTTATCACCTAATGGGTTTTTCAGAAGTTGCAGCAGTTCCGCACCCAAATCCTGCCCTGTTCCAGTCAGGGCTGAGGTCCCAGTTCATCACCTCAGTACAGCCCAGCACATCCCAAGCCGTGGCCCTTCCCAGCCTGGGGTTAACAGCTGAGTGATGTGGGTATGAAGGGAAGGTGAATCTGCTCCTTTCCCCCAGGAATTCACTCCGCAGCTCTGATCTTGTTTAAAAGTGTCTCTTATTTCCAAGTTATTTTTTCCTAACCTCACCATTCAGACACAAGGTTTCACAGCATCTTTTTTCATGGCATTACAGGAGATTTAAAACCCACCTGTGTGCCTCTCACTTTGCCCTTTGGACCTGGCAGAGGAGTGAAGAGCTGCTCAAGAGCAGAGATTTTACCATCAACATTCAGGAGAAAGCAGAGCCAAGCTGAGCCCAACTGGGCTTCTAAACTCCTCCAGGAGAGTAAAGTCAGAGCCAAGCTTTAAAAATCCTGGGGGGTAAACCCCAGAGCCCTGAGTTCTGTGTGACATCATCAGAGAAACACCTCGGGGGAGGAGGCTCCGGGCACATCTCAGATCTGGTGTGTTTGGTCTGTCCCCGGTGCCCACTGGAGTCCAATAAATGGATTTGGGTGATGCTCTGAGAATGAAGAGGAAACTTCATTGCATTGACTGGAGACCAGGAAGACATCACTGACCTTTTAGGGATCCTGCAATCTCATTCAGACAATCAGTGGTTCTGTTTATCAGTTCAGTTTGAGCTGAGGAGGGGAGCAAGGAATAACCAAGGCACATTCACCCCTGAGAAGTTTGGAGGGGAAACTGGAACAGAATTTTCGAGCAGGGGCAGGTGGGGAAGGGTTTGCATTTAAAATGGGATCGAAACCAGAACATAACAATGGCCACAGCAGAGAGGCCCCAAGTGAGCATCCCATAAATGCAGCAGGAGTATAAAAAGCATTTTTAAACGTAAAAAAGTATTTTTAATGTAAAAAAGCATCTTTTAATGTAAAAAAGCCCACATTTCCCTTTGACTGCAAAGGGCCCATGACAAAAGCACAAATGTGAGGATGCAGATGGGCACTGGGGGGAAGGACAAAGGCAGCTGAGCAGAGCAGGCACCGATTCTCATGCAAAGCCCCTGCACTTTCCAGCCCTTGAAAATTCAATACTTTTAAGATCCTGGCTGGAGTTCTTAAGTGCTGAGAAAGGCAAAGGAGTAATCAGAATAAGTGGGATTGGCTTTCAGCAGGGAGAGGGGAGGGGTGGGCTGCAGGGATGGGGCTGCTGGGGGGGCTGGACCCCCAGCGTTCCCCCCAGCAGCTCAGGGACCCCCGGAGACCCCTCTGCCCCTGGCAGGACCCTGCTGCCCCCGGGGCAGGAGGAGAGGGGAAGAGCCCCTTCTCCAACCCAGCAGCTGCCAGAAAAGCTGGGAAAAGGAGAGCAGGGAACTCCAAGGGCACCGATCCCAAAGGGAGGGGGCCCAGCGTGCCACGGGGGTGGGCTGGGGGCAGCAGGTCCCCAGTGCTGAGCTGCCACACGTCCAGTGTCACCTGCACTGGGCCCCCGTTCCATGGGATTTCCCTCTGCCTAGGAAAGGGGACCCAGGAAGGCTCTCATTCACCCCAAAGCTGCCTCACCCCACTGTGACAGTGCAAAACCCCACAGATTTTGCCCAAGCATCCACTGAGGACGAGGCCCGGGGTGGAATGAGCTCTGTGCCTCGGCGCCTGTTCCCGGGTCAGGGTGGTCATTCCTGTTCAGATTTGCAGCTGGAATTTTCAGATGTGTGAGAGCTGCCAGCACCCAAAGTATAGCAGGAACTGAGTTAACTCATTTATGTGTTTTAAAACTTGCAGCAATAATAATGATTATCATTACAGAGCACTGTAAGTGCTAACAATAATCAGAATAATAACTATTACTGCCAGCAGTTACCATGATTATTACTATTATTACTTCCTACAGTATTAGGGATCAATTCAGCTGGGAGACAAATGAGCACCAGGCTGGGGAGGGAAGTGGGAAGGCTAAAGACAAAAAGGGAATGCTGGAATAAACAATCCTATTCCCTTCTTTTTTTGGCAACACATGATAGGAGATATCCAGCTGTCCTAGCTCCGAGGAGGGGCATTAATGTATCACCTACTACACTTGAAAAGCTTACCAAAATCTGCTTATATTTTTTAATCATCCTGCATTTTAGACCTTTAAAATACAAATATGGATTTCAAACATATCAGGGGAACAAATTAACTCAGAAAAATGGCTGTACTTTCCAAGGTTGCACCTGCCATGAAATTGCTCCAAGTTTGCATTTTCCCCGAGTCTCTGGTGTGTCATTAGAGCAGATTGATCGCCCTCCTCTCCCGGCAACTCCCCCATTAGAGGGTTATTGTATGGAAATTAATGGCAGGCCTGAAACATTTCTTTTGCAGCTGCAGTAGTAGAAGTCAGTTTTGATTAAGCACTCGTAGCCCGGCAGACTGGGGTGATCTCTTTGCTTTAGTTCCCTCTTTTATTATCACTGGTGTCAAGTTTTGTTACTTTAGCCATTCCCCTGGTACTCCCACTGCCTCCTTGGGTAATAATAGGGGTAATTTTTTTTATGTGCACATCTATTTATTTTAAATACGTACAGGCTGATCCTCGGTGGTGTAAAATCCCTTCCCACCACCCTTGCCACAGCCCTGGGAATCATTCCTGCCCATTCCAGAGGCTGCGAGGGGCAGGGCAGCAGGGCTGGAAATGGGAGTCAGGAGTGGCTGTCCCTGCTCGGTTCCCCAGGAGCTGTTCAATCTGATGGCACTGGGAGGGGGCACGGGGCAAACTGGGGCTGGGCTCCAAACCGGTGGGGCTGTTCCCCTCCCTGCCAGGGTCAGAAGTGTCAGAGTTCCCACAGCTCTGGGGGAAGAACAGAGGAGAGGAAAGAATCCACACTAGGAAGGGACTGGAGGTGCTTGGGTGCCAGCCAGGGGCAGCAAAACCCAGGGGGGCAAGGCCAGAGCAGGGGCTGTGGGCACAGCCGAGGGCCTTGGGGCTGTGGCTGGGCTGTGGCCAGGACATTCGGGCAGCCCAGAGCCACGAAAGCTGCAGGGCAGGAGCCAGGGGCTCTGGTTTGGTGGCTGTTTCCTTTGCATGCTCAGCTCGTCCCCTCTCTGCGCAGGTTCTGCAGTGCCCTTTGTAAATCTGGGGTTCCCTTTAACCACAGCAGCAGAGCAAGGCCCTTCCCAGCTCCCCTCCTTGCCAGGACCTTCCCTGGGCTAATTCAGAAAACAGAGAGAGCTTTTTGCCCTTCTAAGCAGAAGGTGATGTCTGAAACACAATTCCAGCACTGCACCTCCCTTTTTTGGATGTGGCCATGGTGTGGCTCGTCCCAGCCAAGAGCCACCCCAGGCAGGGCTTTCCAGGCCTTCCTGATAAAACTTCCACATCTAATGACAAAGTACTGTGCTGCAACTCCCCATTTATCTTATTAAATGGTCCCAGAACAGCTCTGAAAAATGTATTTAACACAAAGATATCTATTAATTAATAAGCACATTAGTCAGCAATCAATACTGGGTTGATGATATTGTTTAAATTATGCATGGATAATAAGGATCTGGTTCTGCCTCCCTCATCTGTTTTAGGGCATATATTGAAAATGAGTAGTGCAGAACGGCTTTGCATTTTAAAAAGTTTGATTAAAATTATTTTTAAATGGACTAATCCTATGAACACATTATATTGCATAAAATTAGCCCTGAGCACAGTCGGTTTATCACCTCGGTCTCTTCACAGCCCATTGATTAAGCAGACACTGAGAGCAGCCTGCTCCTTTCAGCGCATTTGTATTTGATTGTGGGGATATTGTTGTGTTTGAAAAGCCTGAACAGAGCATCCCTGGCAGTTCTTTTCTCCTGGGCTGCACAAACGGTGCAGCTGATTCTGAGGCTGATCCTCCACTGCCACTGGCACCTCTTGGGGGGACAGGAGTGATCTCACAACAAACACCCCCGGGATGTCCTGGCCAGTCCCACAGCACACACCTGGCTCTTTCTCTGGCTGTCCAAATTTGCCTCTAAGCAGAGTTGTCAGAAATGGGAATAACTTAATAAAAGTGAAGAAAGTCAACAGAATTACCCTGGCATTCACTTTGCTGCCACTGCTGTGGTTTAATAGAGCTGAAATTCTCAGCCTGGACATTCTCAAAGTGGATTAAAAAGTATTTGTTTTACGTTCAGAGGCTGTTTGTGTAGGCATAAAGTTAATATATTATCACATTTAATGTACTAATATTTACATGAATATGTTTGAGTGATATTACATTAATTGCAGTCATTTACACAAGCAGTTTTACCTGGATAGTTTTAAGTAAATTGGCTGAAGCTCATTCACCTGAGTGTACACAAGCCCCAGTGCCAACAGATTTGCTTGTAAGTCATCCCTCTGAACATCCCCTGTGCTCCCTCCTGCACAGGCACCTGGAGGAGCTTGTCCAGCTCCAGGTGGTCCTGCACACCCACAAATCCCCGCCTGGCCGGGTTTCCTGCAGCTCCCTGCAGAGCAGCTCGTGCTGCCCTGGCTCTGGGCTGGACTGTGGCTTTGACCCCCAAGTGCAAAGCCAAACCCAGCCTGTGGCACGAGGACTCTGCCGGGGCCACGGGAATTAGGGAAGAAATGGATTTTCCCAGCCACACTGTGCGTCTGGATCGCTGAGGGATCCAGGCGGGAGCTTTCTCCCAGTGTTTTATTTAACTTTGGGGTGGTTGGAGAGGAAGCCCAGCTGGGATTGCACCTCCCTGCCCGGGATCATGGATCTGATCCAAACAGCAGCCTGGACACAGCCTGGACACCCCTGGGCATCAGGATGGCCACCAGCTCAGCAGCCCCAGCACACAGAGCTGAGCACAGCCTGGATTTACGTCCCAGACAAAACCTGTCCGGAGGTCACACAGGCTCAGAGGATGCTCCAACACCTGTGCTGCAAACAAAACACTGTGTTCTGAGAGCTGATCTCCAAATTAGCTTCAGGGTCTCCACACGTTGTTTCCTTAATGATGTGAAACCTAATAGCCTCAGCTGTAATAGAGATGAATTACTTTATAATAAAATAATAAAACTCCGGTAAACACTCAAGGTTTATCACTTAATTTGTCCCCAGTGCTCAGACAGAAAAAAAAACTTCTGTGCTACTTGGTTTTTAATATTGTCAGTGATTAGGTTTCAATAACCCCGTGCCAGCAGCGTGTGCCTCATTTCCCTGGACAGGCAGGGCAGGCCATGACTGCCTCTCATCAGAGCTCTAATGCTGGAATTCAGAACTTCTGACAAAATGAAAGATCTTCCCAGGGACTTGCAGCAGGCTCGTGGCAACACTTTGGCAGAGGGCTGGATAATGAAGTTTTCATTATTAAATAAAAATATTTTAGGAATGTCATAACCTATAAATCCATTCTTCTACAGCACATGAGCGCAATATTTTGTTTGTTCCTCATCCACTGACCCCAGCCCGGTTGCAGCTCCCCATTCCCTGGTTTTTGGCAACCTTGCCAGCACTTTGGAGTCGCCATAGAGATAAATTCCAGTGTCTCTCCCTGGGGTGGGGAGGGTAGGGCAGGGCTCAGGTCCCTTTGCTGCCTGAGCCCCACAGCTGGCACTGGAGGAAATGCCCACGTGGCTCATCAGGAATTCTGGAAAGGGGAATTGTCAGGAGGAAATTCAGTCCAGCTGATTGGTGCCACACTTAGGCAAAGGCACCAAGGGAAAGCCAAGGCAGATCTTCAGTGAAAAATTTCCCTGCACCTAAAGCTCAGTGAGACAAATCAATAGAGACCAGCAGGGAACTTGGTGCTCCTAAAAACTCCAGAAAGGAAATTATGACTTGAGCAAAGACAGGCCTGCTCACCTGTCAGAAAATTCTATTTATTCTCAGACTTTGAAAGCAAACTGCAAACCCTATCAGCACTGGAATTGATTGAAAATAATTTTCGCCTTGCAGTGTTAAGCAAACAGGAAAGTTCCATGTGGCAGCACGAATGGTGTCTGTAATGGCTTGCTAAGATCCTGCTAATTAAAAAAAATAATCTCATTTGAAGATAGTTAATGGATTCAGCATTTCTACAAAGTATTAGGAAGGCAACATTATCTGAACTTGGGGCCTGGGTGATTATTGTGCAATTAGTTGTGATTCAATTCACTGAAGAAAAATGCACCAAGGAATAACCACTGGCAACAAAATAAATGTCCTGGAATTGTGCTACCAACTGCTTTGATTTTGTCTCAAGTTCAGAGTTTTGATGCCACCACGATGCTTTAATTGCAGCCCTGATTTACATCACTGGGCTTGATTTATCCCATTAATGCTTTTCTCCCTGTCCCTGAGACAATCCCAGTGAACCCCTCTGGACCCGGGAGTTCTCCCTGTTCAAACCAGATGCCAGCTCAGAAAACACCCGACAGCGTGGGGGTGAAAGTACCTGGGACCCTGCATGGTGAGGATGGAGCACCCTTTGCCAGATTCAGTTGTTGCCTTCAGCACCATCAACAAAGGATTCTGGATTCTGGGCTCTGAGGGCAAGGGGCGAGGTGCCTGGGGCAGCCAGGGTGGGTCTGGGGTGGCAGAGGTGGCACAGTTTAATTTGGCAGCTTGGGAGAAGCCAGGGATGCTCTGCTGGCTGCCCGAATTCCCACCCTCACACTGGGGCTTCAGAGCTGCTGGTGTGAAAATGGGATTTTTCCACTTAGAGAACAGAGAACTCCTGGTGTCCATTTCTGGGGACAGATGGGCTGGACAGGGCAGAACCAGGGGCAACCAAACTGAACAAGAAGCTTCCCCTGTTGCCTTTTGCTGGACAATTCCTGGTGAGCACTCCCTCTGGAATTATCTCACAGCTCTGTTGTCTCCCAGCTGATCCCATTTCTCTCTGGTTTAAGCCGTTTTTAACCTCTCTCCCTCAGCACAGATGAAGTTGTGAGTCTGCACAACTGGATTTCGGTGGCAGCACTGAGTTCCATCAGGTTTCCAGAGAGGGAATCTGCATTCCTATGAAAATATCCCCGAATTTCAGCGCAGGGTTCCCACGATAGGGCTCCAGAACAGCTCGGGGCGAGTCAGGACCAAAGGAAAGCAGCGGGCAGATAAGGATCAGCACTCAGATCCTGCTTTCTCTTCCTTCAAATAAACAAATAAATGAATGGGAATGGGAAGGAGCGAGGCTGGGAGCTCCTGGCGCTCCACTAGGGGTCTGTCTCCGCTCAGCATCTCCGGAGCCGGGCTGGGGAAGCCTCCTCTCCCCGGTGCTGGCAGAGCAGAGCTCCCATCCCGCTGGTCCCTATCTCCTGGCAGGCTCCGGCTGCATCTCCCTATCAGCAGCATCTCCGGGGATAAAGTTCAAGCCCCGCTTGGCTCCCAGATGTGCCGGGTGGGCGCTCGGGCACCTCGGGGTGGGTGGCCGGGCTGGGCCCGGGGCTGCTCTTGGAAGTTCTTCTATTTATGGAAATCATTGCCTTTCATTTCGCTTAATTAAAGTGCCCGGAGCGATCGGGCTCCCGGTTGCAGGAGATGAAAGAGCTTTCGGAAGGCACACAGGGGCCAAAGCCGGAAGCCTAAATCTGAACCGGGTATTTAGTGGGAAGAGAAGACGGGAGACTCAAATCCAGGCAGAGATTCAGCACCTTCCCAGCTAAATCCTGAGCTCTGGTTCCCACTAAGGAGTTTAACCTGCACAGAATAACATCCCGGAATTTATTTCTGTTTCCACTACTGGCCAAAACTGTAATGATTCATTAAAAAGAAAAACAAATATAAATGACAATGAAAACTAGGTTCCACTTTCCTGATTTATCCAGTTCTAAACTAATCCAAATATTCAAATGAAATGCACGTTTTTCATCTCATAGAAAAATTGTGAGATAAAATTCTCCTGGCATCACAGAAGTGCTCCTCAGAGCAATAAAAGCATGCAAAGATTGAGCAGATCAGTCCCATTCCTGTGCTGCCAAATGGGCTTACAGGAGATCCACTTGTGGAAGGGATTTGAGGTTTTGTGGGTGAGCCCATCCATCAGAACCTTGGTACAGTCAGACTCCATTCCATGTCATTATCTGTTCTGGCATCAGGAATATTCTGATCTCATCCTCAGCTGGCAAACCCAGACCCAGCATTAGCAGGCGCTGGATTTGTGCCAGTGGAGTGTGGTGAGCTCAGCTCCCGGCCCTGGGCCATTCTGCCTTCCCGCAAAGCACCTCAGGCAAAGCCACCGAAAAATGGCAAAGAGCAGCTCCGGAGATGATTCCCGATTTGTGTTTCCAGGTGGCGCCAGAAACGCCAAACTCTGCTCTGTGGACAGCGCAGGTGAAGAGCTCACTGCTGTTTAATTCCCTTTATGGCCCCCCAGGCTGCTCCCCAATGACCCCTTCACTTGCAGGAGCTGCTTTTTATCCCACCGAGTTGTACAAACCCTCCCATTTGTCACTGTGACATTTCCAGTGTCTCTCTGCTCACGCTGATGTCACTCCAGGTCTGTTACACCACTGGCAATGGATTAGATGTAAAATAAAATCCATATAAACCTGCAGGAGTTGACTCAGCCCTTTAAATTCCAACTGCATTTCGAAAGGAGCCAACTGCTCTTGGCAGAAGCACCAGAAGTCACCCCCTGTGAGGGGCTCAGCAGCACAGGCAACACCAGGAGATTTTCACACTCTCTGTTTCTTATCAGCCAGTGACTGACTTTCCCCAGGGTCCCCTGGAAAACACCACACAAAAATATCCTGTGGTTCCAGCTGGCCAGAGAGGTACTGGAGCAGGGAAATGAATCTGCTGAGCTAATGGAGCTTAGGTCAGGACTGGGTAAACACTGCAGGAAAGGATCTGCAAACATTTGTTCAAGTGAAGGCTTGGAATGGGTTCCCGTGGCCCCCACGAGTCCCAGCGTCTCCCAAAGCTCTCCTGGAGCCCTTGCACAAACGGACTCGTGTTGGAAAGAGTATCCAGACAAAGCACCACAAAAACACAGGCAAATACATGCTCAGGTCTGAGCAGTTGCACAAATATTTCCTCTGATGAGTAATGGCACCCATGGCTCTCGTGCTGTTTGTGAACTGGGAGTCACCTGCAAGTCCCGAATGCACCAAAGAGCACGGAATGGGGAAAAGCACTGGGCTGTGGCAGAGGTGTTCTGTCAGGATTTGTTAATATTTCCACTAAGATTCAACCCAACATCTTTCACCTGATTAGAAATTCACTGGAATATTTTCGGGAACTAATCCTGGTATTGTCCCATTTATCCAAAAGCATCTGAAGCCCTTCTCTGCAGGAATCTGTGCATCCCAGGGCCCTTGCAAACACCTGTCAGTAATTTCCTGATTATCCCAGCTCCAACAACGCCAGTATTCCTCCAGCCACTGACCCTGAGCACAGGATGGACCAAACTGTGACACCAAAGTGGGGCAGCTGGTGCTGTCTGAACGGCCCGGGGCCACGGGAGCAGGGGAGAGGTGCAGGTGAGGATGGCACCAGGGCACTCCTGGGCAGGCAGCAGGGCAGGAGGTGTGGGAGGGGAGCCTGGAGGCCCCACATGGCTGAGGTCGGGAGGAGAGGCACTCCTCCCTGGGGAAGGGTTTTTGCAGGGCTCTGGCAATTGCCCACCCCAAATCAAGCTCCTACTGGCTCAGCCGAGCTCAGGAAAGCTGACACTGCGCCAGGAGCCTCTGACAAGCTGGATCTTGAAGGCTCAGAAAACAACGCCCTGACAACTTTTGTATTTGCATAAACATTATTTAATCAGTTCTGTGCCATCTCATTTCTACGGGAGGCTGTGCCCAGACAATTTCCAAAAATGAGTTTAAATGCATGTAATTCTGGTGGGAATAGCTTTCCCTGTGACACTTCCTGGAGGTGAGGTGTGCTGGAGGAGAGGCCAGGCAGGGACAAGGAGCACAAATGTCCCGGGCTGGCTCAGACAGACCCCTGCACTGGGCTGCCAGTTCAGCCCACCACAGTGCAGGGAGTTTAGCAAAGACTCTGGCAGTGGAGGATGCTCAGAACCCCAGCATTACTGCAGGATCTTGAGGCTAATAACTCCTTTCTAAGGCATTAAAATGATGTGTTATGAGTTGTACTGATCACAGCTCTGAGAAAGAAAATAACCCCGGTGCTTTCTCCGGGGCTCCTGCTGAATGTGTTTCCAGAACATTCCTGCACATTCAACCTGTGACACGTCTTTCCTTGAAAGAACAGACCTTCCTGGATTCCTTTGACTTGGTCTTTGGAATGGGAAAGCTTGCTCAGAGGAACTCCAGGCCTTTGAAGATAATTCATACATTGGTCAACAACTGTAATAATGCAGCTAAAATTACAGTGTGCTCCGAGCACTGAACATTAAAGACTCTACATTTTATAAAACTAATAAATCAAGCATGGTAAGTGCTCAGCTCCTGGCTGAATGCAGATAATGGGAGCAGCTCCACATCCCCGAGTGGCAGCGGGGTTATGCACTTGGAGTCATTCTGCCTCCCAAAGTCACGGACTCAGCAGCGGATTTTGCAGTGCCTGCTTGGGCTGTGTGACGTTCAGAGACTCACACGGAGCTGTTTATCACCAGAGGCCGATCCAGAGCAGCCTCTTCTCCTTTTCTGTCTCTCTCCCTCTTGTTTCTGTCTCTGAACTGTTCCGTTGCTACCGCCAGGAGCGATTTCTTCTGAAGCCATGCACTGCTGGTGATACACGTTCCGAAAAGCAAACCCTGTCTTGAAAAACAAACCGTTTTGTGTTCTCAAACACAAAATCAGAGGGGTTTCTCTGACTTCAGCTGAGTTAGGAAATAGTTCTGCAAAGACTCACACCGACTGAAGGGTAAGAGCCAGGCTTCTAAGCACAGGAAGTCGATGTCCACATTTTCGTGGTGTGTCTGCTCTGCTCCCACGAGAATCCAGGACCTGCCTCCTCCCACCAGCCTGAAAAGTCCTGGAAAAGCAGCACAAGCTAGGGCCAGTTTTTAGCTTTTCCCTTTGCAATAGTCATAATATTGTACCTATAAGATTTAGGGAGATGTGGGGATTTTCCTTGAGCAGATGACAAGCTCTTTGTCCCAGGTCAGTGCAGCTGCTGATTTAGGTCCTACAGAACAAGAGAGCTGCCCTGGTTTGTGTGTCTGGCAGCACTCAGCAGCACATTTGTGACTTTCCCAAGTTTCTAACATGGAGAAAGGAGTAAAAAAGAAAATTATGTGACTTCTTAGGTTGTTCTCTTGGACATTTTTTCCACTTTCTTGAAGTGGAATCGCTCTCACGTTCCATTTGGGCATCACAAGTAATGGTTGGTCTGGGCAGTTGAGTTCAGCCGTTTGGAGCTGCCCCAGTTCCTTCCCTCAACATCCCAGGAAAATGCCTGGGATGGTGACAAACAGCACCAGGACTGTCCCTGCAGCTCTGACCTGGCTGCTCCCCCCATCCTGTGCATCCTCCCGGGGTTGTGGATCCACTGAGCTGACAGCCCAAGCTGCAAACAAAGGGAATGGAGAATGGAAATTTACTTCCATTTAGCTGCGACTGGGTTTTATGTGGAAAATGCACCCCACCCTCCCTATCTGAGGATCAGCAGCAGCAGCAAACTCCCAGCGCTGTTGCTCAAGGGGAGATCTCCACTGTCAGGTTGATTTGCGATGCGTTTGAGTTGACAGAGCGCCTGGGGCAAGGGAGGGGGTGGGTTTGCAAAGGAAGGAAGGAAGGAGATTAAACCTCCATCAAAATGTGTGGTTACCTGTGCTAGGGAAGAGGAGAGGCAATGGGGGAGGGTGGAAAAGCAGAAAAGCTGGGAAAACTGCATTGCCAAATAGGGAAATGGGGGAAAGACAGAGATTTTCCACAAGATCTCGGGCTTTGCGTGCGCTCCTCGAACAAAGGGCTCGCACTTTCCTCCGAATCCGTCAATCACCTTAAGGGAAGCTTCCCCAAGAACAGAGTCAGGAGGCACCAGACATCCCAATTTTAAACAGCAGTGAGCACACCAGGCAGGAAAAGGAGTGTGCTCCAATGTTCAGATACTCTAAAAATGGGCAGCTCCATCGGAAGTTCTGGAAACTTGGATTGTTCACTACCCCGACAATAAGATTCCACGTGATTCCAGTGCTGTCCTCACATTTGGAAATGGGTGATACGCTGGTTATGTTGGAGACACACAGATATTCCCTGCTCTGGGGAAAAAAAGGCAGTAACCACTGAGGGAACTCTGCATGACTCTTCGTGGTTGAAGGAGTATCTAAAAATAAAACCTTGAATGACACTGAAATAGCAAATAATAAAATTTAAAAAAAATAAAAAGAACCCCAGCATTTTTTTTTTTTTTGTGCTGTGGCTACAGAGAAGTGCAGGAGATGATCTCAGGGCAGAAAAATTACAGCTCCTCCTTCATGGCCACACACCAGAGTTTCCCTGATTTTGGCTTATCAGACTTGATCTGTGACTGAACCAAATCAAAAGCAGCGTTAAGTGTTTCCATCAGGTGGTTGAAATGCAAACTCCACAGAGCTGTTTCCCCTCTTTTCATTCAAGCATTTTTTCAGACCTGGCGTCCATCACCCCCTTAGATGGCGGCACAGGACCCCAAAAAGGATTGTGAAGCTGCTGGTTCCTTTTCCTGCTGCTGCGATGTCCCTCCCTCTCAGTGGGAGCAGATCACAGCTGGATGTTCAGTGGGATATGATTTTCAATATTTTCAATTGAAACCATCACTCCTCTGAGCATATTTCTGCTCCCAGGATGCTGAAACACAGCTCTCAGGCTCACCCCTCGCGAGTGGCACCTCCCCACAGCACCAGCAGCATATGCAGGGCACAGATTGTCAGGAATACGGGCTGCAGCATTCCGAACCACGCAGCCAGACAACAAACACCTAGCACATGGGTGGGAAAAATCTGTGAACCTTATGGATCCACCTCACACCTCCTCGCAAAGCTGCTGCCAGGGAACTCACACTAAGGCATCACCAAGAGCAATAAATACCCAGAAAGGAACAGGCCTCCCTTAAAGGAAATAAATTTAAGTCCCAATTTCAAAATACGAGCATTCCAAAAACTCCCTTCCTCCTCCCAGCTTCACAAACTGGGAGAGAGTGTTAAGATCTATGGTTTCCATTCTGGCTCCATCCTGAGGATGTGTCCAAATGTGAAAACGATTCCTCCTGGAAGCCTGGATGACAGGCACCACTTGGATGTTGTTATGCACTTTCTGGGAAAAGGGCAAGGACTGACACTGATGGAAACACAGGGATGTTGTGCTTGGAACATCCTTGTTCAGTAACTCAGGACTCGGGAGCTAAACCTTCCAGCTGGGAAAGCTCTGGCACCACGTCCCCTCAGGCCCCATCCCTGCCCTGTGGCCCAGGAGCAGGACCCAGCTCAGGTGCTGGTGGCAGCGGCTCTTTGGGGAGGAGGTTTTGGGGCCGCCAGGCCAAGGCTGACCCTCAGCTTGCTCCTCCTGACCGCAGTGGCAGCGGTGGCTCAGCAGAGACATCGTTAAGGGCTGGTAACGATCCCACGCTGAGGAATTGCCTCCTGAAACCACCGGGATCAATAGGAAAATCTTTCTGCTAAAAGTCCCGTTGATACCTCAGGACCCCAAGCTCACCACAACAGGCATCGTTCTCTGTCTAAACACCCGACATTCTTCTTTTTAATTGCCCACTGAATTAAAACTTTTGAAACTCCTTAATGACTGGATTTATACTTCATGAAAGGATCGTTTGTAATTACAGGCAGTTTGGGGAAGGGGGGTTCTCTTTTCATTCTAATTGCAAATAATTGACTGCAGAATATTTCTGAGCATTGCATTTTGAACAAAGATATCTCCTTTGAAGTCAAAATTCAGTTTATGCCTTTCTGCAAAGAGGATGCATAAGAAAACAAGACTTGCTTCTGATAATGGGAATTTATTGTTATGCAGCCAGTGCCACACTCGATCAGAGCTGGACTTCCTGTGCAAAATACTCCACTAAAAAAAATGGATGGTCCCTGCTTGGAGAGATCAGGAGGCATTTCCAGGATGATTCAGTTACAGGGAGCAAGCAAGAAATAACCGAGGAGGAAACGGGAAGGGCTGCACCAATCCTGACCCGTTCCCAAGCTCACATTTTCCATACTCTCATTTTCTACCCTCCTTTCCCCATTTTCAAATGACTCCACCACGAATTAATTTAAGCAGGGATGTGGATGGGGACATCCAGCACTGTGGATTTTAATTCCTGGGGGATAACACACTGAGGCTGACCCACTGGGAGAATGAGGCTTTCCTGCCATGGTGGTACCTCCATCATTATATCCCAGAGGGAGGAGAGTTCTCTGGGTAAGAATCTCCCTCTTGAGCAGGAGCATTTCAAAGGACAGGAGAATCTGAAGAAGCCGTTGAGGGCTTGGGAAACATCAACACCCTTGGAAACGTTGAATGAAGCACAGATGGTTTAAAAGTGCCTCTAATCTGGTAATCTCTGAAATTCCTGCTCAGAGAAAGGCAGGAGGAGCTCTGGAGGCTGCACGCAGAGGTGAATTCTGTGCTTAGTTAGGAAAGAGGACATCTAAGGAGGGGACATACTGCAAGGAACACCATTGCCTGTGCTGTATCAGGAAAAAAAAGTGATGGTTTGTTCTGGGAGAGAATTTATTTATCTTCATTTTCTACCAGTAAAGCATGAAGCAATTTAAAGACATTGGATCATTCCATTCAGTAAAATAATAGAATTATTCAAGATGACTCGAGAGATTTGGGCCCAGGCTTGCAGATTTTCATTATTTTCTCCATGGCCTTGAGGATGTGATTCATCTGTGTAAACGTCTGGATCTGAACTAGGCACCTTAGGCTCCTCTGAGAGATAAGAGAGAGAAATCAGCACTTGCAAGGTGTGATTCATCTCCTCCTGAGGCAGACACCCAAGCAGGTCCCACAGAGCCCTTTGGAGCTGCCCTGTCTCAGTGAGGAGGAGCAGAGCTGCCCCAGCCCTGCCTGGGGAAGGTTGTAACCCCAGCTGTTTGAGGAGTCACCCTTCTGTCTGGCTTTGGGAAAGGAAATGTGCATGTGCCTCTGCTAAGTGCAGAGACAACTTAAAAAACATCCTCAGACCTGTCCATTTACTTAGGAAAAAGAAAATCTATCTTCCTTCATCTCCCCTGCTTGTGCTCCTTGAAATCTCTGGGACATGAAATTTTATCCCAACTATTGAATAAAATATCTTTCCTGTTCTTGGTTGTTTAAATTTCAGTAGCCTGTCATCATCCTCTGCTTTATGAGCTCTCTGATAAAACAGGAAGTTGAGGTTTTCTGGATCTGGTTGCCTACTATATTCCAGATGAATGTATCCTAGATTAAGTTTGACAGAAGCAGTATGAGTTCGATTGTTCCTGGAATATCTCATCTGTAAAAGAAGAGGAGAAATCAATTCCACAGAATAGCTGGGGGAAGAGAACAGGAGGAAATGACTCCCTTGGAAAAGGAGGTTTTGCC
The DNA here is from genome assembly GCA_013390105.1 of Tichodroma muraria. NCBI lineage: Eukaryota > Metazoa > Chordata > Aves > Passeriformes > Sittidae > Tichodroma > Tichodroma muraria. Next base: position 36,130 of record WAAG01074694.1, read on the forward strand.
ACCATGAGGGAGCGAGGAAAATACAGCTCTGGGGTTGTTTTGACAATGTGCTCTTGCCTGTAGGAGTGCCTGTCCTGGGGAGCCTGGCAGAGACCATGGCTGTAGGAAAGCAGCAGGGGAAAAAAAACAGTAAAAAACCCCCCCAAAAAAAACCAACAACAAAAAAAAAACCACCATCAGGGAGAAAAAGCGGCCAGCAAGAAATAATAATGAGAAAAATGTCACACCAAACTGTGAGCGCAGCACCAGCAGCTGCCTGCTCCTGGAGGGGCTGAGCGCCGGCGTGCCGCGGCCTGCGCGGATTCCTGCGGCCTGCGCGGCTCCTGCGGAGCGGGCAGGCCCCGGCAGCCCGGAACATTCCAGGGCAGCGGCCCTGCCAGCCTGCTGCGCCTCACGGGGGGACGAACACGGGGGATGTCATGGCCCCGGCCTGCTGCGCCTCACGGGGGGACGAACACGGGGGATGTCATGGGATGACTCAGCTTTGGGGTTTCCCCCCAAAAATGGCTGTAAGCACTTCCTTCCCTGCTGTGTGCTGCCCTGTGCCATTCCTGGGAGTACAGGGCTCTCCCTCCCTGGGACATTGCTATTGATAATAAAGGTCTCAGCCCACATCAGCAAGTCTGATAAATCTCAGGCCTCCCCAGCTCCATCTCCCTGGGCCCAGAGCACCAAGCAGGAGCGCTGCCTCCTCGGGCTGCTGCAGCCTGGAAACCTCTGGAGTACAACATCCCAGGCTGACCTGGAGCAGAGTTAACTGGGGGAATTTGTCTCCATGTGTTCTGTAGGATCCCCAGCCTGCTCTGAATAAAAAGCTGGAAGGAATGGATGGATGGAAACAGAAAGCACATAAAGGCTCCATTCAGCAGATCTGTCTTTGTGCTGCCTCCTTCCAGTTCTCATCTGCTGCCTGCTGAGCTGACAAGAGGCACACTCCAGCTCGATTTTTTTTCCTTTTGCCTCCTGTTGTCTTCACAGAATTTTAGAATATGCTGCCAGATGCTCATTCATGCCAGAGCAGGATGAGTAATAGTTTCTACATTCTGAAATGAGCCCCTCTGATTCATGGTATGTGCAAGTCATTTTCTGCAAACAACAAGGGAATCAAAGTTCCTCCTGGGCCCCCTGTAGAAAGATGAACATGCCAGGAAAATCCTGATTGGGAATGTGGGCAAATAATGCTGGTTTGTGTGTTTGCTCTTTGCCTGAAGTTCTTCCTCTCTGAGCAAAGCCCATCAGCATTTCCATGGATATTACATCCATTATCATAATGAGGAGGAGGTAAATCTTGCTCACCATCTCCTTGCTAATTCTGCCCTGACTGTGCTGCTGTAATCTCCTCCAGATTGCATCTTCTGCAGGGCTGCAAGAGCTGGAGCCATGAGATCGTGGCCAAAGAAGCCCCAGGTCTGTAGCCATGGCTTTATACAGCTTTTTCTGAGGAAAACATACAGAGGAAACTCATAAAATGTCTGCTCTTTCTTGTGTTGCTTCAGAACTAAGAGACTTGTAAATCACTGCTGAATGGGATGCTATATGCTTTTCTGCCTCTATTATGTATTATGGGGAAATTAATAAGTAATGGGATTTGCAAGATGAAAAGCAAGGAAACCCACAGGGTAGGTGATGGAGAGGCATAATTTAAAAAGTCAATGAAAGGTTCCGTTAAATCACAGCTAAATTATGCTGATATTCACCAAAGTCCTGTGGTAAAATGCTTTTTTCATAAAATATTGAGACTCCTTTCTGCAGTGACAAATGAAGGTTCCCAGAGTCCTGGAGGACAGCAGGAGCTGGAGATGAGCCCTGTTTCCCAAGGTGTGAGGTGTTGCACCTTCAGAGTCCCTGTTCACCTTCCCCAGAGCTCTTTTGGGAGCTCTACCCCTCAGGACAGGCTGAGGGAACGTGCAGCACTGCAGGGCTCAAACTTCCCAGGAAATGTCCTCTCCCTTCCCTGCTCCTCCTGCTGCTGGGAACTGTGCTCACAACATTCATTCAGATATCCACTCAGCTTCCCTCAGGCTCTCCTAAAGCCAGGCCTGTTTCATTCCCTCTGCTCCCATTTCCAGGGGAAAAGGAAGCTCAGGGAAGGGAGCAGGAGCTCGGGAGAGCTCAACCCTGCAGACACCTGCAGCACTCTGGGGGCTGGGCAGACCTGCACCTACTTTACTCTGCCCTTTACTCGCAGCAGGCAGAGCTCCCCAATGCCCAGCACAGCGCTGGGCTGCAGGAGCTTGTCAGCGCAGGGAAAGTGTAAATTATCCTGCAGGCAAATCCCCTCCAGCCCTTCCCATTGCCGCTCCTGCAGATTCCCCAGCCTGACTCCGCTCAGCAGCTTTTCCTCACGAACCCAGCACTGGCGGGAATGGGGACAGTGGGGTTTTACCTCCCACCTTCCTGCTGCTCCTCAGAGAGGAGCCCCTGGAGTCCATGAGCTGTGCCATGAAATCAGCACAGGCTGGGACGTCAGCCCTCCCTCCTTCCCTGGCGTTTCCCTGGGAAGCTTTGCCCTCTTATCCATCGGGTGGATAAAGCAATGGGAACGAGGGGAATTGCAGAGGGTCAGCCCCACAGAGCTGAACATCAGCTCTCTGCTGAGTGCAGGTGGCTGCAATTCCTGGCCCCAGGGACAAACATCTGCGGGGAAAAGGATGCCAGGTGAGCACACAGATAAAACACCAATGCCTCTTCCTGACACCTACAGATTCAGAAACCCAGCGGGCTTGAGCAGCTCCCATCTACAGGAAGAGGTTCTGCCTGGGTTTTATGTTGAATTCAGGGAAAAAATGTCCATATTCCTCCTCCTTGGCCTTGCCCTGTTGATGCCAAAGGTGGTTTGGCTTTGGCAGGAGCAAGGACAGGCTCCAAGCCTCTCCCGAGGCAGTCCTGTGATACCTGAACACGCTGTTAAATGGATTCTTGTAGGAAATAGTTCAGTGCTGAAACTCTACCTTAGATCACATCATTTTAATGCCCTTTTTTCCCCCCCCTCCTGTTAAAGCTTGTAAGAAGCAATCTCTGTCTTGTGAAGAATTGTTTTGCATTTTGGGGCCTTTGGGGAATTAGATGGGGCTGAGTAATTATCAGGAAACTTCCCTGAGTTGAATACAAATGGACTGAATGGGCAGAAAGCTCCACAGTGCATTAAGATAAGGAAACTAAAATTTGGAAAATGACTAAAATAGGTGCTTTAACCTTTCTGTTGGCTTTAGCCCACTTGGAATTTATTTGAATATATATTTTAAAGGCTGTTTAAAACTGTCTGCTCCAAAGTGCCAAAATACCTTTGTGCACCAACACTGCCTTTGACCCAAAGGGGAAGGAACCTCTCTCAGCCCAGGTCTCTTCAAGTATTTATCGACATATTTTCCATTTTGACATTAATTTAAATTTCACATTCATTTCTAATAAAATTCCAACATCCCTATTGTTGGCCAAATCTGCTGAAATATGGAATGGGAGAGAGGGAATGAGAGACAAAATACCATTTGGGAGGGAATTTTGGCTTCATGTGGAGGGATGAGCAGAGGTAAAGTACTTCAGGAATAAGTACTACTTGCCTGTCTTTTTTAATGGAAAAAGAAAGGGGTTTTTCTCCTCATTTGAAGACAAACAGGAGCTGAACCCTTCAGACAGGAGCATCCATCTCTTACTTTCTAAAAATAGCTGCCTTTCCAAAATAAACCACTCCCCTAAAAAATCTCAGATTCAGATAAAGCTTCCATCTTGCAGAGTTATGTTCCCATTTGCATCCAAAGTCGGTGTCTGACATTTTATTTTTGCAGTGCAACAGAGAGAAAATTTGCTTAGAAATAGCCTGACAAGACAGGCTGGAATTGAGGAGCTTTACAGCCCATTTTTACCGGGTGATTCCACTTTTATCACCCTGGCGTTTTCCTGAGATGTCGTTGCAATCACTCACTGTTCTGTCTTCGGTTTTCGCTGGGGCAAATCCAGGTGACCTCACAACTTTCCATCCCCACTCTGCACAGCCTCGAGAGGGACATTTCCAGCGCCAAAAACCTCGAAAAAAAGACACAAAGGTCTCGTTCTTGTCTCCCTTGGGGCTCTGAACCCTTGAGCATTAGGGCGATGGGGGGGAGGAATAATTCCAGTGAGGTGAGCATGTGGAGACCTGTCCTGCTGTTCTCCCAAACTCCCCAGTCCCAGGTGGACCCTGGGAATCTCCCGGCACAGAGCAGCGCTGAGCAGGATCAGCCTTCCCATAACTGCTCCATGGGGTGCAGCATTAGAGCCTGACCCTGCCCTGGTTCCCCCTGCAGGGAATCTCTCTTTCTCCAGGCAGAGATGCGCGATTGTTTGCAATTTCCCTTTCTAAGGAAGACGAGGATCACTGAAGGGGATGGGGCATTTTCCAGCAGCTTCTCCGGGTGCTGCTCTGTTTGGATTGGCGCTGGATTTAACCCCAGTGACAGGCATCGACTTGATCCGAGGGGCTGGAGGTACCTGTGTGCTCAAAGGGGGCTTTGGATCGGAACTGCTCGAAGACATCGGCAGGGAGAGAGGTTTCCTTGGGCCGGCTGTTCCTCCTAGCTGTGTGCACACCTGACAGGGGAGGAGGAGCTGCCTGTTGTTTTAAGTCTCCTTTTTCTTCTGTGCTGTGTCTGGGCAAGACCCACACGTCTGGAATGCACCTTAAAACCGCCTTATCTCCAGAACCCATCATTACATGGCAGGTGCTGGAGCCTGCTTGATTTTCTCATTTCTCTTCTGTTTCTTCTCCTCCTTCTTCCCTCCCCCTCCACCCCAGGGTAGGAATTTCTGAATCCCAACCAGGGAACCTCACACACCTGGACTCCACTCGGCTCCAGTGCAGGAAAGCAGTGGGAGGAAGAGCATGAAAAGCCACAACAGAGAGGCCATGGGCTAACCCAGAAGACAAATGCCCATAATACCTTAAACCTGCACAGAAATGTAACGTTAACTTCTCTTCCTATTTACTTGCCCTGCTCCATGATAAAGACAACTTATTCCCCCAGCAGGGACTCTCCAGAGCTGGTGGCACTTGGCTGGAAGGATGGTCTTGCAAAATTCTGTCCCAAAGTGCTGAAATGAGCATTTAGTGCCCAGCTCTGCCATCAGTTCAGGGAGAGCTGCTGAACTTGGCAGCACGCTCTGCTCCAGCCCAGTCCGTCCAGTCTGTGAGGCTTAAACAGGACAGCAGAGCTTTTACCTGGACAAGAGGAGACGTGGAATGACCCTGGCCTGCAAGGCTGACACTCTCATCCTCTGCAAATGCCAAAACGTTTTTGTTCAGAGCTTTGTAACTGTGAGGGTTGGTTTACAATAATTTCCACGCCCTGTAAATGGTGAGTTTAAGCCATGTAGGAGCTTTTTCCACCTTTCTGTGCTGCGTTTTTGCCCCATCAGAGCCTGGTGCTCAGCTCCTGCATTTATTAAAGCACCAATTTGTGTGCCTGCAGCAAAGGGGGAGTGAGTGCTGCAAAGCCAGGCTGCTCTGACTGGAAAGAACTTTTCAGATTTAAGATCTGGATGCAGGACAGGCATTTGGAGGCAAAATCCTCCGAAGTGCCATAGAGCAGCACTGACTGCACCAGATCTTTTTGATTTAACTGCAAAAATTGTTGTCAGATCAGTCCCACAGAACTTCCAGACTCACCATATGAGGCTGATCAACCAAAGAGAATCTGTTGAAGTCACTGATGGTTATTTTTTGTTATTTTCTGCTTTGAACTTGCCTTACTGCACACCTGGAGTCTGAGAATTCTGTGAGGACATTCAACAGCAGCAGGAAGGCAGAAGCTGCAGAGCCCCAGAATCCCCAGAGACCCAGCCCAGCCCGAGAGCTCCAGGGTGGATTTGGGAGAGCAGAGCCTGGTGCTGTTCTGACTTGTGCAGCAACCACCCAGCCCAGGAAAGCCTCAGGATCAGAAATATGCAAAAATCTTGCAACTGTATTGCCTTTGCTCTGCCAGCCCTGAAAACACAGCCCCCAGTTATGCTTTCCGTGCTGGAAAACCCCAAAACCGCAGCGCACGAGGAGCAGCGGAGCCGCTGGAATTAAAGGAGGTTTTATCCCTCACAGGCTTCTCGGGGCTGGGGGAACAGGGGGGCACAGAGCTCGATTTGGGAAGGGTTCAAGCACCTCACAACCTTTGCTGAGCCCCCCACACCATTCCAGCCCTACCCAGACCATGGGGCTCTGGCAATGTCCCCTCCAGGTGGGGGATGCCGACCACCTGGAAGCATCATCCCCCGGAAATCCAAATTACACCCACTGTGGGGCAGGAGAGGAACCTGCTGCTTCCAAAGCCTCCTGAATTCCTCAGGTTTAATTATCTTGCTTGTTCACTTCTGGGGAAAAAAGAAGTCTGGCTCATAAAGTTACTTCAGGTCTGTGTTTGAAACAATCCCAGGAATAAATGAATCAATATAAGAAACTAAACATAGAGAGGCGTTTTGGGTTTGTTTGATTCTTCAAGCTTGGAACAATTCAGGAAATCTACATAAATTATTTGAATAAAATTACCACTCAGCAAATTCCTGGAGTTTCACCTTTGCTTTTTTTTACTCTGCCTCTCTTCTTCCCTATACTGGACATTCAGGAATAAAATCTGTTCTTACCCCAGAGTGTACGATGGCCACACATCCACTGACACTGGGTATCAAATCTCACCCCAGAGGAGGGAGGCAGCGAAACTCTGCTTGTGCTGCATGTGCAGAGGCTTTGGGGAGTTGGATTTAGCTTTATTTTTACAGCTGAAATGCAGAAAGAGGAATTCAAATCAGGGAAATGCAATAACCTCCAAGCCTGCTGCTCATCAGCGCATCACCCCTTAAAGAGCAGAGCCCTTTATTAAAAAGGACACGTCTGATTAAAAAGATATGAAACAAAAGTGATTTTTAATTTTATTGGGGAGACAGAGTCATTGCCAGAGACAGCCCATGGCTACTTGTGATGATCGAGATGGGGGAGGGCAGCGAAGCACCAACACAAATATGGAGTTAATAACTTTTTTACTCTTAGGGAAAGTGCTGTTCAATTCCTGCTGCTCCAGGCGGGTGCAGCTTGAGTGGAAATTTAGAGAAATTACATCCACCTGCTTCCATCTCTTCCATCCAGGGCCAGATCTTCAGCCAGCGTAAATCAGTTTATCTGCATGCAGCCAGGCAGGTTTATGCCAGCTGAAGACGTCGCCCCTGGTCTTGCACTTCACAGTAAGAAGCTTTAAAATACAAATGAGCGTGGACCCCTTAAAATATTCCCCACTCCTGGAACTCAGGAGGAAACCCAGACTTCCCAGACTGCCTCCAATCATCCCCCAGCTCGTGCTGCCTTTGGGGTAATCAATGACAGTATCCAAAGGTTCAGCCACAGGAAGCCCCAGGCAGAGGCCGGGTATGAAAATCCCTGCAGAGTTCTACTTCCTCGTTCTGGAAGAGATGTGGGATAATTCCCTCCGGATGGACTCAGATAAAGGAGCTCAGGCAGGGAGGGAGGTGTCAGATGAAGCTCTGCGGCCGCTCTGGCACACACACCAGGAGGGGACCTGTGCCCATCCTGCCACCAGAGCCTCTCCCAGGCACAGAGTAAGAGAATGGAATCCCAGAATGGTTTGGGCTGGAAGGAGCCCAAAGCACCCCTGGTTCCAGCCCCCTCCCAGTGACAACACAGAGGCTGTGTCTGAAGCGTGTTTTCCAAGAAGTGCCTTGAGGACAGACACCCTTAAAGGCAGGACAGGGCCAGGCCAGCTCAGCCCTGGCTGCTCTGGTTCGGCTCTCAGCGGCAAAGGAGGAGCTCTGTGTTTTCCTCAGCTCGGAGGGGAGTGAGTCTTGGTTGGTTTTTCCTGGGAACACCGACCACATCTGCAAAATCACTTTCTGCCCATCCAAGTCAAGACAAATCACTCGTCCCTAGAGCAGTTAGTGCAGACTTTTCCACTGTTCATGAACTGAAGTCAACAAAAAAAAATTACTTTCTAACTGTGAAACAGCTTTCAGTCTTGGCTGAATGAGACAGATTCCCTAAAGTAGCATCTATGTTCCTATTTAACGCTGGCTTCTTACACATCCAAAAATGCCCTCTCAGAACATGAAAATACAAGATAACATCAGGGAAGGCAACCAAACACCTTCTCACTCAATCATTAACACAACAATGCCAGACTGGGATTCTGCAGAAAGCCCCTCTATATCAGGTCTGCAAAAAGCCAGAATATAAAACAAGGTCTCCTGTGGCAGGGATTTTGCTGAGAGTTAGAAATCTTCAATTTTTAAAAAGGCAGAGGGATCCAAATCAAAATTGAGCTGCCTCTCCTCCTCCTCCATCTCATTATAATTGTCATCATCAAAAATCCGAGCCGAGATGGCACCTCAGACAGGAGAGCCTGGGAATGCACACTGCACCAGTAAATAATGCAGGAGAATATCGGAGCTCAGCAGCTGCTTTGTGGCTCTGGCGTGGCTGCTGCTGGCAGCAGGAGCAGCCCAGGTTTGCACAGGACCTCGCAGCCCTGCATTTGCTTTTCCCCAAGGTGTGGTCGGAGCTCCCGAGGTCGGCGCTGTTCTCATGCCCTGGAGCTCTGAGGCCCACACTGGGCCAGAGCAGAGGGCAAAGGCAGGAGAGGAGAGGAGCCAGCAGCCCCCGGGCAGCTCTGACACAGCCCGGGCTGATCCACCCAGCACCGCAGACAACCACAGCTTCAGCCACGTGCTTCAGACCTCGCCAGGAGTTTTTTATTGTCCCAGTTAGCCCAGGCTGGCTCTGGTGTTACCCTGGTGCTGTTTCTCAGCTGGTTTTGTCTCCTCGGGAGTGGGGCAGGCTCGGAACTCGCCGCCCATGGGTATGTGTGGCAGTCGGTGCCCTGGTAAGAGCCACCCTGCTAACCAAAATAACTCCATCAGTGCTGGCTGTGCCTCAGCCCCTGGGACTTCCACCCCAAGCATCGACTTTGAACACTGCTCTGAACCCTTTCACGTCCTGCTTGGCTAAAGCCACATCCCCGAGCCCCCCTCTGTCCCCAGTCTGCAGAGCCCACAAGTGCAGTGATTTTGCAGGGCTGAAATGATCCATCTCTGATTTTAATGCACGGCTCTGCACGGAGAGCTGCTCCTGTTCCCACAGCAGGAAGGGGCAAAGGAGCAGTAGGGACTCCCTGTGACACCCCTGAACTGAACATCCCTGACCCTACAGAACAGCCCCCGGCTGGGCTTCACCTCCTCCGTGCTCTCCAGGTGGGATGCTCCAGGTGGAATGCAGCACATGGGGCCTCTCTTTGACTGCAGCTTCAAAGGCCCCCCAGAGAAGGGGATTTTGCCTTTGGAGGTGTCACTTACAGACACAGAAACAAAAATTATGGCTTGTTCCCTTCAAAGCTTCAGATTCCCGTCTGTGTCAGGCAGCTGCCCTGTGCACGTCCCTGAACTCAGCCAGTGCTCACTTGGCCAGAGGAATGAAACCTCAAATTAAAAGGTGTCTCTCTAAACCCCATATAAAATGCTGTGGGTGTTACTTTAACACATCCCACCAAAACCAAGGTCCATGCACACAAATGTTTGCTGTCCAGGGCAGAGTCTGGACGGCCCCAGCTTTGCAGGAAGCTGACCGTGGCACCGGCCGACCCGGGCGAGGCTCCACTCAACGCTGAAGTTGTTTTCTTTGGATTTGAGCGGGCACTGCCGGGCAGGAGAGCTCACAGAGGCACTCTGAGCCTCAGAGCATCCCCAACAAGTCGAGGCAGCGCCGAGCTGAAGGAGGCTGAGGCAGGGAGCGTTCCCAAAGGCGTGGCCGCGGCCCCGGCTGGAATTGCTGCTCAGATAAGGCAGCGTGTTCCTGCTTGTCGGGCAGGGAAGGGCTCGGGCTGCTCCCAGCCCGCGCTGAGCCGCGCACAAAGGCCAGGAATGAGGCGACAGAGCCTCGCAGCAGCCCCGGGCGTGCTGAAACAGCTCCGGAGCTCGCAGGAAGGGCTCTGACCCAGCGGGTCCCGAGCATCCCCGGAGGCTGGGCAGGGAGCGGATCCCGGGATGGGCACCGCGGGCACGGGAAGGGTCAGGGAGGGGCTGGGCCGGACCACAGTCTGTGTTACAGAATCACAGAGTGGCTTCGCTTGGAAGGGACCTTAAATCTCATCTCATCCCAGCCCCCTGCCTTGGGCAGGGACACCTTTCACTGTCCCAGGACTCTGGGCAGTAAAAACACAAAAAGAACCCCAAAACAGAAAACAAACTTCTCAGTATTTTCAGCTTCACTCATCACAAAACAAATCACATCACAAAAAAAAACAAATCCCCACCTCTTAGCATTATCAGGAAGTGGATTCAAGAAAGGCCAGAACAGTATGAAAAAGCCTCCAGAAGCCAAGGATACTTATCCAAATTAAGCCCAAGTTTTGCACTACTACATTTTGAAACTTAGCTTTGTCAGCACTTGCAGTGCTATGAGGAGGGAGCCAGAAGCTCTGCTGGTGTTTTTGGGATCACACACACACTCAGGAGCAGCGATTGCACAATCCCAGGGCAGCCACACTCAACATTTCCCAAGAAACCCGAAGTTTCCCCAAAACGCCCAGGCTGGCAGGAGCACGGAACGACCCTGCTTTGTCTGCTGCTGGTTTCCTGAAAGCTGAGGGAGGAACATTTTCCTCCAGTGCAGGGAATCGCTCACTAAAGGCTGGCAAACCCCTCATCACGGAGGGCAGAGCAAAGCTTGCACTCTTCCACGTCTGTGCTCCACCAGCAAAGCAAATCCAAGTCTGGGGTCCCCAGATTCTTTGGAAAACAAGCTCTCCTCTGTCCCCCCACCTGCAAGAGTTATCAGGTACTTTAAAATGCCTGTGGTTGCAGAACGTAACTTTTTAGCATTGTTTTAAACTCCTGAGCAGAGGGAGGAATATCACCCCCATATTTTCCAGGAAAGAGGTTTCTGTGCAATTTAATTTCCCTGTACATTTCTGCAGCATAAATAACACAGATCTCTGCAGACATTTATCTGTGCCTGTGACTCAGTTATATCAGCTGCCTTATGCGTTCCCTCCTCAGCCCTGAACTTCTGCCATCAGTTTTTGCCTTTGCTCGGGAGCACGGGAAACAAAATTCCAGCCCAGGACGAGGCAAACAGGGCTCCTAAAACCCAGCTGTGCACAGAGGCAGAGACCTCCAGCAACCTGCAAGCTAAAGCAATGCTGAATGTTTCTTTCAGGGCATTAAAATTCACAGAGGAATCAGAAATTTCATCTCTTCTGCTTAAAAGTTCATTCCCTGTGAAGGCAGATGCTGAGACTTTTTTCTTGCTTTTTTTTTTTGTTTTCTTTTGCAAACATAAAACTGAAAAATACACTCCTTAGCAATGCTCTGGTGGCTTTAGACCACATACATCAGCTTAAAAGGTTTATTTTTAAATTACTGTTGCATTAGTTCTGTCAGTAGGGTGATTCATTCTGCCTCCTCACCATCAAAGCCAGCTCCCAGAGCCGAGGGTGGGCACAGAGAGGGTTTAATCCTGCACTCACTGGGGACTGCAGAGCTGATTTTGCCTGATGCCTGCAGCAGGTGGGTCTGGGAGATGCCTCTCTGCACAAATATCTTTGTTAATCAGGTTTAGACAGACTTTACAGGTAGAACTCACTGACAGCAGCGAGCGGCCCCAGCCCAGCACTGCTAGGCTTGTTGGTCTGATCCATCACCCTGTGGCTGGGGGAAATTGTCTTCTAAAGTTCTATTCCACAGCAGAAATCCAGGAATTACTATAAATCTCAGCTCTTGACCTCTTGCAGACACAGAAAGCACAGGTAACTCTCCAGTAATTCAAACACAGCCACTCTGTCTGATCTTCAAAGGCAGAACAGGCCCAGCTCTCTCCAGAGCCTTGGGATACTGCTGTACAATTAAGGTGTAAATCAATCTCTCATTATTTCATTTGAAGGTTGTTTAAGCCCTTCCCTTGTGCCAGCCCCTTTGCACAGCTGGAGCAGAGATGGGGCAGCAGCTGCTGAGTCTCCTCCTCCCCAGAGGAGCCCTGCAGAGCTCGACCCTGCCCAGCCCTGGGTGCTGGGACAGGAATTCACAGCCACCACCATCGAATGAGGGAGGAGGAGTTGGCACAGAGGCTCCTCATTGTCTTCTCAAGGAGCTTCATCTCCAGATTTGCTCACTTGAGCAGCACAACTGCATCCTGCCACCTGCACCAGCCCCGGGCTTGGCACTGCCTGAACCCTCCAATTTATTCACTTTTTCAGTTGTTAAAAAAAAAAAAAAAAAAACACATTTTATCTCCCCCACACAC
>WAAG01074695.1:0-23891 GCA_013390105.1 Tichodroma muraria
CCTTCTCTTTAATCTTGTGATCTCTTGGGAGGGCTATTTGTCCTGTAGAACGAGCATAATAAGCTGCAAAACTAAGATGCCACATACAGAAATTATGCAAATGATTTTCACACTGTATATTCAAGAAAGATTTGCTGTGTAAAGGAATCAAGTCTGCATTGTTTCCTGGATGTAATTTTGCTGTGCTTTACCACGGGGAGCACAACAGGGACTGATTCTGCCCTATCTGATCTCAGAGACAACACATTTGTAATTTAGAGAAGCAGATCTGTTACCAAAGCCTGCAAAAGAAGTATTAGGGAAGAAGTTTGCTTGTCCTCTCTTCCTGTGACCCCAGAATTTAGAAGGCACAGAGTGACATAGCGAACATTTTGTGCACCTCTACCTTGACCTCATCTTTCAGTCGCTCCCTGCTCAGAAAAGTTTTGCTCTACCTTTTTCTTTGCCACTCTCCAGCTCTCTGTACAGAGAATCTGTCACAGACAATCCTGAACAGTTTATGAATTGCTACCTGCATCCCCTCTCACTGCTCTTTCTTCTGATTGTGGTTGCAAACTCAGCTGACACTGTGCAGAACATCATTACATCCTCAAAAACACTGGAAAAAGGATTCACAGAACTTCGCACTGGCTTCCTATTTTTAATCCTATTTTTTTAAACCCATGTTTCTACTGATTTTCTGATATGACTATGTTGTATTTGTGTCTGCCCTGCTCAATTTTGGACTTGTGGCTACTCAAAAAAATTCAACAAAATAAAGTTTAAGGAATATATTAAAATTCCCACAAGTTTTGTGCAAGTGGGCAGCCTGGTAGGGAAGACAGATGAGAGTAAACATCTGTACAAAATGAAGTGATAGATGACAAAAGCAATCATGTTAGGAGGCACTGGAGAATTCACCCCAAAGACCATCCATGGCAGAGAGGATTCAGAAAATTCTCTAACTACAGAACTACAGCTTGTAAAGAAAGAAAATTATTTTTTACAAGGTTACTCAGATACACAAAACTTCTTGGGAAAGATCCTTAATCCTCTGTTGCAAATAAAGTATGTACTTAACCTTTACAGAAGACATCTTACTTGCCTTTACTTTTTATTTGTCAGTGAATCTGACTTTTAGTTAATAGATGAATTTTATAAATTAGATAACCAGAGAGTAAATGCTTGGTGCTTATGGAGTGCAGAAAACAAGACACAACTGGAGTGACTCTCTGAAATATTTCAGTGAGATAGTCAGCTGAGGGCTTTTGGCTTTTTGAAAAGTGCAGGATTTGAAAGACTGTGGAAGGCTCTAGGTCTCTAAAAGTAAGGAACCATATATATATCACAGAATAATAGTAAAATCTACTGTTAAACATCTAGTCAGTGTAGGAGCCTTCTGGTGAGTATTTGTAGATAACTGGAAAGTATTGGCAGGTATGAATACCATGGGTAAACCAAACATAAAATTATGCTGAATCCTAGAGGATACATTTTTTAAAAAAACTACATTTCTTTCTGTTAGTCCTGCTATTATTAACTTGATACACATAGGCTGGGGCTAATTTACACCTCTCTTGGTGACCCTACTGGAAATAACAGTGAAGCAGATGCTGTATTCCTTTCATACCCCAAATTTTTATGGAAATTCCTCCAGGCACTGAGTCCTGAAACACTGATTTCATTCATGTTTATGTAGAAAAAGTATCCCTATTGCAAACAGTGATTCAGCAGAGGAATTACAAATCCCTTGAGATTATCATAACCTTTTATCATAACCTCACCCAAGACTAAACGAGAACACTAGGCAAGTCAAATTTTGCTTTGAGGCAGAGATTTTTCAAGGGTGTTTCACTGTCACTGATCTGTGCACAAATCTAATCCTGATCGATGCTGTGTCTAAACCTTTCTCACCCCTCAGTGGATCTTATCTCCAGCTTGCTTGTGCAGTGTGGAAATGTTATTTCAGCAAAGGGACCTGTAGCCCATTGGTCTGGGGAAATGGTCTGAGAGTACAAAACTGTGCAAGAAGCTGGTGGCAACTGCAATTAAACCCCAAACCAAACACCTCGAGAGTAAGCTCAAACCAACAGTGACCTGTTTTTTCTTGATTAGATTTTGCAGCAGCAAGACCAGACAGAATTGCAAATACAAAGGCATCTGTCAGGAAAATGAAGTCTCAGTACAGATTTCAGTGAGTCTGTAGCTGGAACAGGAGTTTTAAAATATTTATAGGACATTCACAATTCACGAGTTATAGGACATTCAACCAATCACATTGTCAAAATCTCTGAACAGATATTGGAGGGTGCCTTCTATTTTAGAAATACACAGCAGTTACTCTGTGGTAACAATTGATGATAAAGATACAGGGAAAAAAAAACCATAACAACCACAAAAACAAGTAAACAAATAAACAAACAAACCAAACAACTTAACCAAAAAACCACACCAAAAGACAACAACAAAAAAGCCCCAAATCATAAAGGGTTATTTTGTCCCTGTAGAAAAAAAATGCCTGCCACAAGTGCTCACTAGTACTTCTAAGAGTACCTCTACCCAAGTGTTATTTTACTCCTGCTCAGGCATCACTTCACCTTAGCTGCCTGCCACCATCTTTTCATTTTGATAGCATTTTCTGAAATCTGGCTTGTGACTGTGATGGAGAACAGCCTTGAATAAAGCCTGAGACAAACCCTGATAACAAGACTAGGCTTGCACAGCCTCGGGAAACGTAGCCTTATGTCTCAAGTATAGTTTTGGGGCTTTGAATGGGGCCACTGCAAGTGCCTTGTGCCTATGGAGATGGGAGTAGGAACGTGCTGGTCCCTTGGCCAAAGGGATTACAGAAGCCCAACTCTATTTTTGCAGAACAAGAACATGAGGGTTTCTCTCCCTTAACGGAAAAACAGGAAACCTTCACATGGGTCAGCTCCTCTTTCCAAGTTCCCCATGAATTTTGCCATGCTCATGCAACCCAAACAGCACCACTTGTGTATCTGGTCTCTGCTCACTGCAAAACTCCTCTTTACATCCCTGGGTTATGAAGCTTTTTATTCTCTCACCCTGACCCAGCCCACCAGCTAAGCTGATAACCCCAGTTCTGTGTCCTGTGGCCCTTTTTCAGTGTCAGGGTGGTCTTGTGACACTGCATTTGACAGGCAGCTCCTCAGTGCTATGGCATGAGCTGAACACTGACGCTGGGGCTGGAGAAATGCACGGCACAGAGAGAGAGCAGCACACAGCAATGGCTCGTGTTACACATCCACACTGATCAGAGCAGGTGGGGATCCTTTATAGGCTTCTCATGGACAGGTGGTTTTCACACTTCAATCATTCCCTCACAATGTGCAGATTTTCGCTTCAAAGATTTGGCAGTGTTGAAAAGGGGTTTTTCAACCTACACAGAGTTCATTTAAGTTAAGAGAGGTTCATCTTCCCCAAGTTTGTACTGCTGGAATGGCTTTGTTGCTACAGAGTTCAAAGTTCTCTCTAAACACCTTTTGGTGAAGCAATGCACCCCTCCTCCCAGAGAAGGACTGCTGCACTTGTACATCCACAGCCATGTGTAGTGTGACCGTGGGGTTTTCACGTCTGCGTGTGTAAAGAAATACATTTAGGTATCTTCTTCTGAATTACATTTGACACCAAGAACTCCAGATCTGCGTCAAACTGCTATTTGTATTGAAATATGTCAATTCTTTGCCTTTTTTCTATTCCTCCTCCTGTTCACTATATTGAGTTTGTGACCGTAAGAGGAATCTTTGCCCCCAGGTCTGGGCTTGCAAGTGAGAGGATTTTGCTGTTTGTGAGAAGGCTTTTTGCAGGAGCCATCCCTCAGCCAGGGCTTGGCTGAGTCCCAGGGAAGATGGAGATTCAGCTCCATTCCACTGCAGGGAGGCCAGAGGACGGATTAGGGCTGGTAAGTGAGTAATGGACTTTGATACTGTGTCAAGCCATGTAAGAAAGTTATCATCTGAGCATGCCAGGAGCTTATAAATGAAAGAACCACTTCAGAGACATGGGAAGAAGAGACCTGTGAGACTTAATGATTCAAAGAAAATCTATCTTCTAGTTAGGAGATGAATCCTTAGATGACTGACCTAAATCCCAAATAATTCTGGCAGAAAGACTGAGCTAAGTGCAGTCCTATCATTTAATCTTAAGTCTTTCTGTAGTACTGTAGAGCAAAAGATAATACAAGGAACAATCAGATATCCAGAATAATGTAACAATTCATGAAGGAGCTTAGCATAGGCAACTAATAGCTGTAGGCTTCATTTGCTCTGTTTAGTTATGCTAATAGAAAACAAAGATTTCCAGAAAAGATTAGAAGCAAAGAGATTCAAAAGAAGTGGCCTGGAGCTTTCTATAGGGAGAAGTCAGAAATCCAGCTGAGTTACAAATCAGTGAATAAATACATTCATTACCTTACAGAGAGAAAAATCATATTAACAGTACAGGTATTTGTTTACCATGGTTGTATTAAGATAATTTAATAATACCATATTTAGTTGCCTTAGAGAAATTAAGCTAATGTCATACAAGTTTTAGAAAGTAAAAGGTAGATTGGTTTGCACCGAGATGGTGTTCCTCAGCACTGAGCCTGCTTTACATAAGCAGATGGCCTGAAATTTCTCATGAATCTTAACATGGGCTGAGGTAAGTCAGGAAAGATTTTCTCCACTATTAAATTACCTGCCTGTTACTGTTCTTTTTCTGTTCTGATTTTAACAAATTCTCCTCTTTTTTACATTTATTTTCTTTATCACTTCCTATCGACATAATCACACATTCATATATTCTGTGTGACTGTAATGAATGTATCTGCCACGTCATCTCTGTATGCCCTTCTAGTAAGTATGTAAAATTCCAAGTAAATTATTTGTATTTGCTAGTTCAAGAGCTCCACTTGCTTAGAATCTCATGGTTCCCAACTCATATCTGGAGTCCACAGAGCAAATTGCATCCTGGCGTGCTATCTTGCCTGATAAAGGCACTTTCAGAATGCAAAAACCACGGGCAGGTTCTGAAAGCCTTGCACAGGTCCATCCCTTTTCTTCCATTACAGCACATCTCCCCACCAGGTGAGATGCTACTCCAGGTAATTCTCAGTGCCAGCCCTCTGGGCAGGGACACACTGAGACTCCCAGGAGCTGCTGTGCCAGCCCCCAGCGGTGTGATGTGGTTGTACTTTGTGTTTAAATGCTGGATTTGCCCGCGGTTCTTTCTGGCTGGAGTGTGACGGTGCAGTTTTCTAATCTCGAAGACTCATGCAAGTCATGTAAGCCCATTTGTAAGTACTCACAAACAAGGTGGTTTTGAAAGGTGCTGAGTAACTCCAGTGAATACAGCAGTGGATATTCACAGCTCTGGGAGAGCTTTGCCGTCTTTTCCGAGGAGCCTAGCCTGGAAGATGAGGCTTGCTTGCCTCAGTGGACTGCTTCGGAATTAATTACCGCTTATGCTGTCCTGAGAAATTTCTAAGCAAGGGGCAGAGAAATAAATTTTGCCATAGGTGGTCTAACAGATTGGTGTCTCTGGACCCATCCCAACCACTCTGCACAGACACTGTTTCTGCCAGAACAACATTAGCACTTCTTTGTCAAAGCAATTCTGGTGCACAAAGGAATTAAGAAACTTCTTCTTCTTTTTTCTTTTTTTTTTTTTTCCCCCTAAGAAGCATCAAGCTAAAATATAATACAGTCTGCAAAACAGTTAGATGCAATACCATCACAGGCTTGTGAAGGCTGGAATTCATGGCAGCAGTTGCTGTATAGCTTATTGCACAGCACAAAAAACTAGAAACTGTCTCTGAGATTGTTTGCCCTCAGCACATCTGGCCAAATTCAAAGACTATTGGATCTTGGGAATTAGTGGTGGAAAACAGCCCCAACCACTCCATCATTCAGACCACCTTTTTAGTGATGCAAAACTGGTCTCCTAAATCAATATTTTAGTCTTCCCTCTAGGTCAATTGAAATTTTTAATATAATAGCAAAGGAATTTAGTTGCATCTTCTGTGGACTATTTTATAGTTGAAGAGATGTTATAGGCAGTACAATTTTCTTCATATTCAGCATACATTATTCCATTTAAAATTTCATTCCATGAGTGTAAATTAAACTCCTTGTTATGACAAATATTTTCTTGTTTTCCTCATGTTTACATCCTTCATAAATATGTAAACTGTTATAAACTCACATCCACATTAGCTGTCATTAAAGCATTTTATACATATTTTGTTCTTTCTTACACTAATTGTTCCACTCCTTTGATCATTTCTTTCACTCAGAATGTAATCCTATGAAAGAGCGCTAAAGGAGACAAAAATAATTCACAGCAGAAAGCAAAACAAAGAGGAAGACATGACTTCTGGATTTGATTTGGTAGGAAGAGAGGCCAAAGGGATCTCTTCAAGATATTTTTAGAGTCACTTTTATCACAAATCAAAAGGCAGAGTCCTCTTTACTTTGTACTGGTATACAACAGGCAGACAAGAAATTATGTGAGGAGAGAATGAGGAAGGAAAATAGGTGCTGTTTAGACACCTGAAAGGTATCAGCAGCAACACACCCACCCAGCATGCCCTGCAAAGCAGAAATCCTGGGCACCAGGCTGAGCCCAGACCTGCTGCACCCTGAAA
Organism: Tichodroma muraria; assembly: GCA_013390105.1. Classification (NCBI taxonomy): domain Eukaryota; kingdom Metazoa; phylum Chordata; class Aves; order Passeriformes; family Sittidae; genus Tichodroma; species Tichodroma muraria. The sequence continues at coordinate 6,626 of WAAG01074695.1, forward strand.
ACTCCTGGTGGGAGTCCCACAAGCCCCTGAGCACTCAGGGAAGCAGGAGCAGAATCACAGTCAGGGCAGTCCCAGCAGCCAAAGAAAGAACCTGAGAGCTTTTAATAATAAATTTCCCAGAGCTTACTGTCTCTGCAAAACCTTCATGAGGTGTGTCTGGTTACTCAGACATAGCCCTTGGAGCATCCCAGTGGTTTTAGAGTGCCTAGGAGCAGAAATATGAAAAATGTCCTCTGTTCATAACGTTAGAAGTAGAGGGGAGATATGAAAGAGGAGGAGGACTTTCCACAGAAACAAATAGCTGGCCTGAACCAAGAAAAATCACAGAAAAGCTAGTTCACATTCAAAAGGCAAAATATTATTGAAGAGGAATCCGTAAAGAATTTATGTGTCACCACAAACCCTATGGTCTGTGGGAAAATACCCATGTGTGTTTAAAAAAAGTAAAATCTCAGCTTCATTTTATTATTTTATTGCTTTCAAAATAAGCTGGATTTGTTCTAAGTAATATGTGCCACTACTGCTTCATTTTCTGAGCAAACAAATGATTCTGGCAGTTTTGACAGGAAACACTACTACATCTGAGTGCTGGAAATGTGTGTAACATCTATTTGAAGCACCTCTGTGAAGAACTAAGTATCAAAAAACTTCAGTCCACCCTACTGTGTCTTTTGGTTGCACCCATCTATCAGTGTTCATGTACTCCAGAAGGGATTGCTCTTCAGCGAAAGAAAGACAATGTAATAATTTGTCCTTCTGCCCCATCAGTTGCTGTACACAGCCCGAAACTGTAGTGTCAGGATGTCACTACAGTTTCACAACTGTAGTGTAGATGTCGTGGAGAGCAACATCCCACCTCCTTGTTGTCAATCAGGTTGCTATTTGAGAGATACTTGGTTCTCAGGAACAGCCCCACAAAAGCATTAAAAGCAGTGAAATTCAGAAAGCAGCCATAAAACTGGTTCTTTCATGTGGTCCAGCAAGTGCTTGGGGAGCAGCAACAGGACAAGAGAAGGAACAGCATGAAAGGCTCATTAGAACCCTTTCCAAACTCTGTACAGGTCAGATCCTTGTTTCAAAGCAGATGATCCTAAATTCTATCACACTATTGGCTCTTTAGCCAGGAGCCTGGCTGTATTCCCAAAGGACTAACCAAGGCAACACTAAGGCCTCCCTCCCTCCCTCCAAGGATTCAGCTGTGTGCAAGTCCAAAATATAGATGGGAATATGATTGTGGGGTACACCAGAATAGCTCCCCTCTTTGTCACTGCGCATCTTTATCCTCTGAGAATGTCTGTGAGATGCAGCTCAGCTATTCTAATGCACTAACACAACAGAGTGTTCAAAGCAAGCAGGTACTTTTAATTATAGAGAGATTTCCACAACAAAAAATGGCTTTCCCAGATGGTGGAGACTGAGACAACATATTAAAATAGATCTCCTCATTCTCTGATGTTGACAGAATTAAGCTACATGTTCTCAAAAGTACCCTATAAGGTCTCCATTCAACCTCATGGTTAAATATCAGTGCCTTCTTGGTCTTTTACCAGCAGGAGGGTTTCCGCTGGCACCACTCAGCTCCAGATGTTGTCCTTTTCTTTGTGCAGAAAAAGGAAAGAGCACTTCTTTTTTGCCAATGAGCAAGAATGATGAAATTAAGACTGATCTCAGAAGGGTGCAAGAAACCTTCCTTCTTCCCTCTTGTAGGTTTTAGAAGAGAACAGAGTCAACACACAGAAATATTTTTTCCTGTTTGCCTCACATGTGAGCTGTTTGGAAGCTAATAGTAACAAAAGGAAATCATCACAGAAGAAAAATGGCCAGAAACTCAACCATGGTATGTCTGAAGTGAGGACAAAAGTGATATGTGAGCTGCTCCGGTAGCGAAATGCAAAGGAAAAATCTTCTGGTTATTAACTTGTGGAAAAAACTATCCAAAAATCACAGGAGGGGAAGGAAGTAACCACCTTCCTGACCAGTCCTCCAGATTAAGATATCTTCAGCCAAGGCTGGAGAACACTGATTTTCACCATATGATATGAGGTGTGGGCAACAGCCAGTCACCCTGCCTGAGGACAGGAGCTGGTAACACCTTGCCACAGAGCACCAGTAAAAGGCAAAGGAGTGAGTCCATAGATTTCAGTAGACTCCAGAGTTTGCATAAACAAATTCTTTATGAACTGAAAGATGTGCCATTTTATTTATTGCCATCAGAAATCATTACTTTTACATGGCTTTTACGCTCACCAAATTTGTGCAATTATGCAATTCTTATTCATTTAGACTTCTGCATTTGCCATTCGCAGAGGCATTCTGAACCATTAGCACCACTTCTCTAATGCATGCAATTTTTTTGCCAGAAGGACACCATACCATTAATTCTGTACCCTCTCTAAATGCAGCAATTATCTACTAAACAGTTATTCTGTGCCATGCTTCAAGGATACTTTCACCTTCCCACCCTCCAGTGCTGTTGCTGAGCAAAGGAGGAGAAGTCACAACTACCCTCTAGGGAGAGAGGGTCAAGAGGAGCCCCAGGACAATTTCAATATTCTTAAAAACAAGCAAACAAAAAAACAAGCCACACACACAAAACCCAATTTTTATACATAGACCTTTACTGACTGTTATTTGCCATTAAATTCTGCACATTAGTTCCCATGAGTATAGCCTATAAAATTTTCAGATTAAATTTCAGTTTAGCAGGGCACTTTCAAACTAACCAGCAGCAGTGTTCCTCAGGTGCCAGCCTGGACCAGGCTCACCCGCTTTTTTGCTTATGTAAACTATTTGTGGGATCCAAGATGCAAGAGCTCTCAGGTAGTAAACACTTGACCTCCACTCAGAGGAGGAAAACTCTGAGATGGGTAAGAAAACCTCTGTAGGAAAGGCTTTTCTCAATGGAGATGTCAGAAAAAGGGACAGGGCTGCTCCCTGCTCAGCTTTTTGTATTGGAGAGGGGTCCAGTCGTGACACTGAGCTCTATCACAACACAGCTCAGTTCCCACAGACCCAGAGAGCACAGGGACGCCTCACTTCTCCGGGGAATAGGGTGGTAGCAGGTCTCTCCAAGGAGGGTCTGCCTTGTGCTGGGTCCATGGTCCAAGGATGAGCAGGACAACCCATTTCTCCTGACAGGTCCTCAGGGGATGACGAAATTGCCAGTCAAGAGTCACTATGTTCTCAGACAGAGACATCTCCACATCCCTCTAGAAAGGAGTCCATTGGTTATATTAAAAATGTGTGAGGTGGGAGCTCTCTTTTGACATCATTATGTTGTGAGTCCTTTAAATACAGGCAATAAAAAGCCCATATTTTTTGAGTAAACAGATACTTTTGCTAAATGAAAATACATTACATTCAGCTTCCGCCCCATTGAACCAAACCCTTGCCCTAAATTTTTGGAAGGCAAACCTAGTCACTAGTTTGTTTATGTTTTGTTGTTTTTTTTTTTTTTCCTGTTTGGAAGAGGCTAGGTCCTTGCTTAAATTATCAAGAATAGACTCAAACTCCTACATCCAATTGTGTCACACAGACCCTTTATTTCCAAAAACCCCAAGATTCTGCCATGAAGACCATTGTGGCCATAGAAAATGAATCAAAGGCCAGCTTCCCATTATTGTTTTTAGGATGTGCTGATGTAGAGAAGAGAACAATATGAGGCTGAGCTGTGGTGAGAAGAGAGGCTTCCACCCTGGAGGTAAATAATGATCTTTAAGGTCCCTTCCAACACAAATAATGTTATGATTCTATGAATGCAAAATCAGAGAAGCTGCTCGTGTCATCCCAGAACAGGGGGACTGAATTCTTGTGTTGTCCTCCTCCTTTCCCATCCCTTCATAATTTAAAAGTAAATTAAAGCAATTATGAATATGTTGCATCTCATTTAAATAAGAACAGAAAATTTGAAGCTACCTCTCTGTGCAAGCAACACAGCTGAGTCCCCATGCCACATGGCTTGTTAAATCACATGCATTCATCCAGAAGACCCTCAGCATCTAAGACCTGAGCTACAGTAACTTATTGGAGTTCTGCTTATGACTACAAGGGTTTTACTCTGGAAACCTCAGATCTCATCATTCACAGTGAAAATGCTGACTAGAAATGCTGAAGTAAATTTCACACAGCCTGCTGTCATTGCTAGCAGTGATTACAGCCAGCCATCAGTACAGCATCAGTGCCTTATGAACAGATGTGAAGTCACCTTCTTAGCATAGCCTATTGTGAAAGGAGGATCACAGGTGAAAAGTGATTTAGAAAAAAGAGTTAAGGTGGAAGTACTCATTTTCATTTGCCTGCTCAATTTTCCATTTTAGCTTTAGGTTGCTGAAGTGTTTGAATTGCAGTGCGATGTTCTGAGAGCGCAATTTCTTTTGTAGAAATGCTGCCCCTGTGCTACAGACACCCTGATGTCATCCCTGGTATTAAACAAGCAGCCCCTCTGATATCTTCAGATGAAATAACCTGAAAGGAACTTGCTAAGGCCAAAATATTGGGGGTGAAGAGTTTTTCACCCTAGGAGGGTCTCCTTTGCAGTTGATTGCCAGGGTTTTACATCTCACAGGAGAGGGAGATGAATCAGAGGACCACCCTTAAGTCCCTGCTCTGTGTAGCTACGGCTCAGCTACATCTCAATCAGCTCTATCCAAAAACCTCACTACACTGCCAGGACAGTGAACACCTAATGCTATTCATTTTTCAACAATACATTAATTTTTTCTGACGGGGCAGTAAACATTTATAGATATGTTCAGTTTTATAGGCTATTCTCACAGAAACCAAAAGAGCTGCTGTCACGAATGGAATTGCTCATCTGAATAAGGGTTTGCAGGATCAGAGTGTAAAGTTTCAATATTTTTTTTTAATCCATAGGGGTTTGCAAAATTCAAATGTAAAGCAGAAGGCAGCTTTTTAAAATAGCATGTGCTACACTTGTATCTAATGCTGCAGTAGGATGTATTTGTAGATTGCTTTACCAAGTCCACTTAAAACCTTAAATCAAGCAATTTAAAGCCTGCTCAGTGAGATTTGCAAGCATGTGTAAATTATTCTCTAATCCAGTTTGCACTTAACAGCTTTACCAGAGTTAAGTCCCCTGCTGACCTTGGGGATTGAGCAGTAAAAGATCTACCCCTTAAACATAAAGTGAATTAAGTAGTTCCCCTATTGAACCAATACACCACATACTAATATTTAAGTGTAATTAGAAAACTTATAAAAGTTATAGAAGGAGCAACACACAGCAAGTCTGTAATACACATTTCTATTGATTTATAGGGTTTTTCTCACTAATCTCATGACACAAAGCACAGGCCCTGAATAACTAAGACCAGTTTAAGCAAACTCATCTTTGCAAGGAAATCCTCTGTAGCACTAATTGCAATACCCAAGATCATATTAAAATGTTATGTTCAAGAACATTTTAAAATGTTTTTCTTTATTATTTTAAATCAATGCAGTTTGCTTTTTGCCACCCTCACTAGCAAAATGCATCTCACAGAGAGCAACAAATGGCCAAATGCTTCCTCAGGGTGAACATTTGACCTTTTCAGTTTCATAAACAGAAAGTTATAAGTGATTGATTCACATTTATGTGGAAATGGTTGTTTTTGAACAGTTTTCTTAGTTTACTTGCCTGAGCACTTTCCAAGTGAGTCCTTTGAGAATGGCTGAGTCCTGGGCCAGGGCAAGAATCTCCAAAAGGGAGAATGGTGGAGCCTCCTGATTCAGCCACGAGAAGTCCTTGAATGTAGAGGACTTTGAAAGTGGACACAGACAAACCTTTCCACAATCACAGGAGCTAAAACCCACACAGAATCATAGAATCTTTAAGCATGGAAAAGTCCTCTTTGGCCTGGAAAGGATCATTGAGTCCAACCATTAACCTGACACTGCCAAGTCCACCACTCAACTGTGTATCTAAACATCACATCTACATATTTTTGGATCACTTTCAGGGATAGTGACTCCACCGCTTCCCTGGGCAGCCCAACAGAACTTTAGGTGAAGAAATTTTTCCTAACATCCAATATAAACTTCCCCTAGCATAGCTTCAGTCTATTTTCTCTTGTCCTATTGCTTGTCACCTGTGAGAAAAGAGCTGACCCACACTGGTCTACAACCTTCTTTCACTATCACTTCTTACCTGGGGACAAAGGAGTCTGAGGGACTGGAGCTGGTCCCAGCAGAAGTAGTGGTGGTGTGAGCTGTTCCATCCAAAACCTTCTTTCCTCCTCCTTTCCTCCACCTGCTCACAAAGCCAGCAAAGGGAGGAGAGGAGAAAGCAAAGGGAGAACCACAAAAGCAGAAATCCTGACCCCTCTGTTGCCCTCTGCCAGCACAACAAGCAGCTCCCCCAAGACAGCTCCCCACACCTGTACTCCAGATCTGGGGGGTCTCTGTCATCTTTGCTCCTCTCAGACCCCATTCCTACCTGCCAGCACTAACCAGATCATCCTCAGGCAGGTCCTCACTGCTCAAGTTGCCAGAGGGCTGCTCCACTTCCACCTGGGCAGGCACCCATGGGTGCTGCAGGCTCATCCTCTGCTGCAGGACCTTTCCTCCAGGATGCGCTCAGCCCAAGCCTCTCCTCACCTGTCTGCGCTGAGGGTCCTTCGAAGACTTTCAAATGCCTCCTCCCCTTCTCCTCTCCCAGTCATCCTTCCCCCATTAGTGCCTGCTGCAGAGGATGGGAGCAGCATCCTTGAAAATGGAAGGTGGGGAGAGTGCTAATTGATGGGCTGTTGCAACCATTAGCCTCCTATCAAAAGCTACTAGAGGGAGAGGCAGAAAAGAAACCATCAAGAAATTTCCGGAGACGCATATAGCCTTCCTAAATCCATCTTTGCTCATTCGAATTTGGGGCCATCATCTCTTACATCAGTTCTTGCTTAGGCAGAGCTGCTGCAGGATGCTCTGACAGCTCAGCCCAGGAGCAGCTGTCCTGCACACTGCAAGGAAGAAATGGAATTCTCCAAATTTCAAGCTGCACTATACTGATGGACAAGCTGGAACTTGCACTCATACCCTGTGCTCAGTAATGGAAGGGCAGATCACTGCCACTCGAGGGAGAAGGAAAGCCCTAAAAGTCTGGACACACATTCTGTAAACAAGCGAAAACCCTCCAGCATTGTTGTCCTTAAGTCTGGAGCTCAGGCTATAATTCTTTAAAAATATAATTAATGCATTTTAAAAACACTTAAATGAGACATTCTTTTTGCATCTCAGTCCATATATGTTAACACAAGCTACTTAAAATAATATTTATCAAGATGTGCATTTAAGAATCAGGGAGACTTAAAAATTCCTCCAGAATCAGTGTTTTTATACCAATTTGCAGCCTAAAATACAAAAATTATGAAGTAGGAAAGTACAGCTGCCTGATGGAATCAGTGACAGTTCCAGGAGCTCTTCCTGAAGAGAACAAATTGCTCCAGACCACTACCATAAGCATTTTCCAGAACAAATTATAGGGATGCTTCAAAAAGGCATATTTGCTTCAAACACTTAGCATGAAAGGCCATAATAGGGTTTTATAACTGTCATAGTCCATTGGGTCAAAAACGCATTAAAAAAACCCAGGGCTTAAACACTTACAGGTATGATGGATCACAGTGGAGTGTCCTATTGGGTAAATAATGTTTGCTCTAAACTCTTTTCCAAATAAAGGCTTACACACAAGAGAATCAGTGGCTTTGAAGTAGCCATTATATACTTTCATACCGATTTTCATGTTTCCATGACGATTGCTTTACTTTTTTATTGCTAAGAAAACTTGGCGCGGTGGTTTTTTCCAAGCTTGGGGCGAGTGTCAACCAGACATCTCTGCATCAGGAAGAACCATTACTAACAAGGTCTCAAAACAGCCCAGTACCTGAGGCAAAAATTATAACCCTCATTCCTCACCATATCCCAGCATTCCCATCAAATACCATAATCTGTAATTTGTTTTGTAATGACTGTAGGCAGATTTTTTGGGCAAATGTACTCAGAATTGAGTACAGAAAGATTGTTTATTGTTTCTGCTTTTTTTTTTCACCCTATAGTTCATTTCCCTGGGGCTGTTTTTTCTGGTAAGATTGGCTTTATGTCCTTGTTGGGCTGAGTTGTCTTTATCTTCAGGAGTGTTCAGTAACCAGCCACTTCTCCAGCAGGAGTGGATACCTGCCGAACACTTTGGAAGATTTAACTGTCAGTGATATATTCCAACCCTTTGGAGATCAGCATGAAACACAGGCCAGATCAAGAATTAGTTGAAAACAATGAGAGGCTTCCCATGGATGGCAGAAACCTCTGGAGAAACAAAAGTGAAGTTTCCCCACCCTTTGCTGAAGGACATTCTATTTGGTGTGAAAAATGACAGATCCTTTTCAAGCAGTGCTATCTTGGAGTGTATATAATATTTCAGAAATATCTTGAAAGCTTCATATTTTAATAAACAGTTCCTACATCCATTTTTTATTAATATGTTTTTAAAAGAGGAGCAGAAAATTAACAGTGTGAGTTGGATCATCAAGAAGGCATAAATCATTACAGCTCCACTGGTTTCAATTTATACTGCTTGTGAAAGAGACTCTATACCTTTCTGGAATCACAGAGTGAATTCATCATCCCCAAATAATTAAGGATTTAATTTAATTATCTGTTAATCTCTTCATTTTATGACTGGATTCTGAAGGATGGCAAGAACTACAGAGAGCTATTGCAAGGGATGTTAATGATAAGTACAGTGTAAATCATAATTTTGATATATCCATAAATACTGAGCAAGTTAATGCTGAGAGTTAAGTGGAGGAAGCGACTGTGTGCCATATCATAGACATATAATCTCTTGCATAAATATATTATGGCTTATTGTAAAAGCACACTCTGCACAATATATGGTCTAACCCTTTTGGTTTAATCCCAACCATAAAAGCCCTCTGAGATTTTGATGTGCTTCTATCCAGAATAGTTTGGAATAGGAAAAAAAGGAAACAGCAGTATTTAAAACTGACATCTGATTCTGCAGAAATTTCATTTTGAGCTATATTACCCTGAAATGCCAGGTACCACAATGATGAAACAGGGATAAATTCTTCAGGGAGAAGAACAAAAAATGCATTAATTAAAGGATGCCTAATAGCCTGCAGTTAAATAGCTTTCACAAATAGGAGGTAAAGGACAAAGTGTTCAGCTGCACAACAGACATGGCTATATGCAAATAAAATACTTCTATCCAAGAAGGACATTTTGTCTCTTACAACTAAACCTCTCCCAGAAACCATTTAAGTACCATGCTTTGACTACAGTAATTATCTCATGTCACTTAATATGATATAATATCTACTTATGCTTAATGGATCTGTTTTAATTTCTAAGGAAACTGCCTGTTTGCACAAATGAAACTTGTATGATGATTAAAATATAATTTTCACTCAGGCAATAACACTTTTCAACAAACAAAACCGTAAATAGAGATGTTACATCTATTTGAAGACAGACTTATAAATGTGAATGTCCTCTAGTACTCATGGCCTGACTATAAATTGCTGTATATTATGGAAGTTAACCATTTCTCATCACTGAATGTCAAATGAAATGAATGAATATAAAACCAAAGCTAAGTTAAAGTAGTCAAATCAACGTTATCACTAAGCAAGTCAACTGAGCCTCAGACCAGGGAAAATTCACAGTATTTAACTAATAATGAAACATAATTTACATAATTAGCTGATATTGGAGTCCCATCTTCTTAACACTTCCAAACAATTGTATTTAAGGACTTTTAAATTCCTTTTAAAATGGCTACTGTTTGCAGCAAATTTAACAATGAGAAAAACAAACCCCATACTTTTTAAGGAAACCCAGTTCATGAGACATCAGACACATGCCAATTTCACTTGTTGCACCACATTAACATCATATTTTTTAATGAATCATCTGTTTAATTTCTCTTCTTTCCAATCTGTGAGACATGCAATTGTTTATAAAGTAAATATGACAGTTTATTATTATTTGATTTGATCATCATGCCAGATTCCAGTGCTGCAAGGGCTTTAACCATGTCCCATTTAGTTCAGCTCTACAGTATATCTCAGCCCTAAAATACAGCCTGAGGGGAAAAGAGGCTTGGTTTTTTTGTAATGCCTTTTTTATATTCATCCAACCTTAAATGGCATTTTTAAAGGCCACAGAGGAAATCAGCTCAGCTTAGTTTCCTCAAGAGCTCTTACTGTATAAATGTTGTTGTTGCAAATTCTCTGAAACTTTTCTCAAAAGTCAAATAAACTTGACTGCTTAATGTCTCGAAAAATTTGCAAAGACACAGCTAATATGCAAAAAAAAAAATAAAAATGCATACAATCAAGCCCTGCAAAAGCCTGATCAAGCTACGTGCATGCAGCCAGATAACTTGTCCACAAACACCAGAATCATCTGCTTGTAATTTATTTGGTACCACTGCAATCTTTCTATTAGATTGATGTATAATTTTCACTCACCCTCCATATTTTTTTAAGTCTCTTCATTCTGGACAGTTTGGTTTTGTTCATCTCTGAGGTCTGCAGATGAGATACATATCCTATGTGGCTGTAGACATATTTTACAACCAGTCAGGAGCCTAAACAGCAGAGTGATGGATATTCTTGAAAACAGAGGCACTCCCTGGCTTTTAATGCTGCTTCCAACAACCACACAGTTCACAGCTCAGCATAAAGTAACCAATAGCTGAAGACAGGCATAAAAAAAAAAAAAAAGATGCCATTATGTCAGCCATCCAACTTTAAGATGACTTGTGAGCTGACAGTCATGGCACTTTAAAGCACCGTCATGATGAGTCTTTACAAAGGGATTGTTTTAATCCTATATAAAAAAAAAAATTTAAAAACCACAAGCTACTTAAGCAGTATGGAAATCACATGATATTACAAAAATATCTGCAATATGCTGCAAGGGAATGAAGCTGAGAAATGCCTCATGTCATGTTTTCTACTTTATTTCTGTGTTTTCTAAAGGGTGGGAGACTTGTATTCCTATGGGCATCTGGAGACCTGTCATTCCTCCTAAATTATTTTTAACTCTTTATCTCTTTTTGAATAAAAATAAAATATCATATAAAATAGAAAACACAGAGACGTTAATTTTTAAGTTCCCTGCAAATCAGTTACTCACAAAATTGTGTTAGCTCTTTTATGAAAGAAAGACATCAGTGAGAGAATCTGTCCAGGAGGGAGACCCCAGAGAAAGTCCTAACCATAAAAATTTTGTTCACAGTTCATGCTACCCAGCTCATAGGGCGCTATAAGAGAGAAGGACCATTTGGTTTTATTGTTCTTACATCTGGGCTTCTTATGTTCCCTTTTATAATTTCAGGAAATGGAAAAGAAAGCAGAAAGAGTGTGAAATATCCCTCTCTGGTAAAACATAAAACCCCCTACCGTATCTCAAATCCATTTCTGGAATGCAAAAATAAGTTTGTTTGACAAACACTGATTTATCACTGGCAGTTGCAACTCCAAAGCTGATCTTCTGCAGTGTGGGGGAGCATAACAGGCCACCTCTACAGATGTGACTACACGGGGACACCCTTTTGAAGTGTCAGCTCTGATTGAAAGCCTGGTGGTGTAACTCAGGTGCTGGAAGGAACTCATCCAGCAGAGTTATGTAAGAGATTTACTTTGAATATCTGGTGTTGTGACTGGCTCTCTCGATAAGAAAAACAGTGGCCACCATATTCTTATGTGAGTGGTGCTACTTTGTCACATTGTGCTGCCATACATCATTTTCTTTGTGCTATAGCATCACGGAAGGGGCATCACAACTCCTCTTCCCATCTTACAACACAGTGCAGTGTGTACTTGATCAGATTTCACTGCATATAAGACCACATTTGGTATTCTGGTCAATACTCACACAGCCCTTATGAAACCTTTCTCTCCTTCTCTGCATGGAAAGGCGGAAGCATTGTGGATCTGTACCTGTAATGTTCTAATTGTGCAAGGGGCCATTATTCACACGGTACAGCAAACCCTTATGGGGATGTGCATTGACCTGCAATTTGGGACCTGACCCACACATCCTAATGGCTGCAAGATGTTTCACTAAATGCAAAGATCCATTTCAAATGTGGATACCAAATTCAGTTGACATCAAGAGCTGTTATGTGCTAATTATGGAAATGACAGGCCAGTCCAGTGGATCTACTTGATTATTTTATTCCCACATTTAGTATTAGAGTCCTAATGTTGTTCCATGAGGGGTATTCCCATTTATTTTAATGGCAGTGGAATCTGACCTTTGTTCAATAAAGAATAAAAGTGACTCATTTCATGTTTATCTGAAAGGACTAGCTATAACTCATTAAATTTCTTCATACCCCCAATCAGCCTCTCAGTATTCCAAACTTTTTCAGACTTAATTTTCTGTCATTCTGGCAATAAACCCTTAATCTGTCTGCCATTGAAGAGACGGATAAGAATATTTCAATTTTCTTAGCATTTATTGTTAGTCAGATTAGTTAATGATTAGTTAGATGTAAGAGAATGTGTAGAAACCCTTCTTGACGTTATGCAATTAGTATTGAGGCCCCAAGCACTTCAGTCAAGCTCAGTGCAGACAAGTGCTGTTCTGGGAGCACGTGCTCTGACTGCAGGCACAGCTGTGTGACTTCTGCATGGAGCTGTGCCTCTGAGCAAACCCAGAGCGGCAGCTTTATGCTGACATGTGCCTGCCCACGAAGAGCTGGGTCACTATCTGAGTGCTGTTCTCCTTTTTCCTGTCCTTGTTTATGCACCTCCAGACACCCACAGCTGAAAGTGCGCTTTCCTGGACTCCAGTGATACCCAAAATGAAGTGGAATCTCTCCCTGAAATGGTTCCTCTAAGCAGTAGAAGAATGTACTTTGTATTCGTTTGTCCTCAAAAGGTGGGAATGAACTTCTGGCTTTCCATGCTGTGAGAAGCAAAATTGTTCAGGAGAATTCTTTTGCTTGCTGTGACCAGGGCTTATAAACAACCCAGCACATCCAGGCCAAGGTGGAGCCAACCGTGACTCTGCCTTGTGGATTTCTCCCTTGTGGTTTGAATGTCATGGTCAGGAGCGAGGGAAAATATTTCTTCTGAATTAAAGCCACTGCAGAATCATTCAAAATGCTTTCGTCAAGTTAAGGGCTTCTGACGTTCTAATGTGCTGAAAAGTGGCTTTCAGCACGTTTTTAGCATGATAAAATCCTAATTCAGAAATAAACCATCGTAGTTCATTCACTGTACTCATTACTCTGACAGACACACTTTAGAAGAGCAGCTTCTCTCTAGACTCGGGAAGTCTGAAGCCCACAAATGCCAAAGCACTGGCATTCCCCAGGTCTTACTGACAAGGTGAGGGGGTTTCAGGAGGTGGGAGTAGATCCCAGTTCTTAATGACTAAATCACTCTAATTTCCTTCAACTCCTTTCCATAAACTCTGACCTCTAAATAAACCTCCTTACAGCAAATATAAGATGTATGTGTAACTCCTGTTCTCTCTTCACTGAACCATAAAACTTCTGCTACGTGACTCACACTTTGGAAGAAACAGGTGAAGAAATGGAGACAAAAAGAGTCGCATTGAGGTTTTCAAAAAAAAGCAACAGCAACTGTCAAATTTCCCACAAGTTCTCACAGATGATACTTCAGTATTAACTTTCTCCATTTGGCTGCCTTGGTGGGTTACACATTTGTGCCATCAAGCAGTGGCTGCTGCTGTGGGTTTTGCTGCTTTGCTTCCAGTAAGGTGAGATGCTCAGCTTTTACCCTGTAATTTAGTTGAACATAATGGAGTGAAATCATCCCAGAATATTTATTACAAGCTCAAAATCCCACCTCAGCTGCATTTACTGAGTGCAATAACACTATGTGTGTTCCTGTAAGTATAATTTGGTTCCTATAGCAGCTCTCAAATTAACAGAAGAGGAAGAAGATTTGATTGCAGTAATCGATCACGGGATTATAAACCACCGGTGTGGAAGGCGGTGAAAACAAAATCTGCACTGCAAGGAGTTACTGGGAAAGTCTTTGCTTTCCAGTAAAGGCTGAGAAATATTAGAAGGAAATCACAGAGTACTGCTGACACCTCGTTTGGGTAGTGGGTACAATTTTGGTCACCCATATTCATAAGAAATGAAAACAAAACAAATACTGGCTGGCAAATGATTGGGCCAGTGGAGAAACTGTCTCATGATAGAAACTACTGGAGCCTAATTAAAGTAAGGCTGCCACCTATAAATACACTGGGAAGAGAAGCAGAAATGGGGAAGAGCTATTTAACCCCAAATTTAAGACTGACACAAGGTAGATATGTATAAACCAGAAAGAACAAATGCAAGCTAAAAATCAGAAAATGGTTTGTGACCATCTAACTCTGGGGAATCTTCCTAATAAAAGCAGAAAGGAATAAATGTTACATGAATCTAAGATAACTGTTGTGTGGTTTATGAGGGGGACAGGATGACAGGGTGCCTGCATTATGAAATCTTGAAAAGCTGCTACCAATTTCCTACTCCTTACAGTGCTCTCCTGACAGAAATAGGCAAACATCTTTGCAAGTTGAACCTGATGCTCAGCTGCACTGTGAGCACCAGCTGTGACCCATTCTGCTCCCAGTGAGAACACAGTGCCCCATGAAGTGGTTTTAGGACTGCTCTAACTTTCTCCATTTACCTATGTAAGTCCCTGGGTCTGTTTAGCACCAGGGCATTACCTGCTCAGCAGGACATGATCTGATCATACCCCTGCACTGGGGATCAGTCACAACAGCCAGATGCAGAATGTTCTGACAAGTGAAGAAAATATAAAAATCAAAATAAACAAACAAAAGCTACAAAAGAGGAAGATATGTCCATCTACACTCCTGTTTGCTTATGATGTCCTCAGAAGTGAAAGAAACAGAATCACACTCTGATTCCCATCACAGCTCATTAATTGACTCTGGAAATGGATATAGCACCCCAGAGCCACAGCCCAAACCAATGAACAGGGACAGTGAGATTCCAAGCTCATGGAGAAAAAAAGCAGAGCAAAAATACCCCCTGTATAGTTGCAAGAGAAGTAACTGCTGGAATTAAAAGGAGCAGAACTGAAACACACAGCTCTCATCTCATTTCATGAAGATCTTATAATGGCTTGGACACGTGTCAGTATAGCTGAGCTGTGATGAAAACAGGTGCAAACACATGAGGCCACAGTGACAGGAAGATGGTGTGCCCAGCTCTGCCCACAGAGAGTTGTGGCTCATGGATAGAAGCCTGGCAAGAAGAATTTTCACACCTCCAGCTTTCCCCTATCTCTCCAGCCTGAGCTTCTCATTGTAGCCTCTGAAGATGACGGCAGCTTTTGGCCAAAATACAGAAAACTGACGTGTTCTGTTCTTCCCTTGCCTCCAGGACTGGTTGTACTCATTCCGCCACTGACAGCACTGATTCTGCTGCATGCTCAGAAGCAGGGAACTGGATGCCAAATTCACCTCAAACAGTATTTTCCTGCCGACTGCCACTATCAGGAGGCTAAGGACAGCATGCCCATTGCTGTCCCACACTGTCCTGTTGGACGGTGCCCATGTGAGCCAAGCAGATGTCTGAGCATGAACTCCTGCTCACTTTATTTCAATAACAGACAAACCCAGGAGATACTTCTGATGCAGTTCCTCCCTTAAGTATGTAGCACATTGCAGTGTGTGGCCACCTCGGTTGTGGCAATAAAACATTGTGAGGTGGGTCAAAATTCATCTTTTTTTACCAGGTTATTTTCAGGGCAGGTCAGTTCACCTATCAGCACATTGATCTGGCTCACAGAAGGCCATTGTGCAAAAGCCATTGTGTTGGCAGGCTGAGGACAAGCAGCTCCCTTCTCTGGCATTGCCTTCCAGCCCCCCATGCTGGGAGTTTCACTGAACTCCTGAGCCTTGCCAGTGCTTCAGGGAAACACCAGCCCACACAGGGCAAGGCATCAGCTGTTTGCAAGCAAAGAGCACTGGGATGAAGACACAGTGCAGCAGTGTGAGAGTACTGAAGATCATTAGCATAGATCATCATTAAAGATCAATGAAGATCATTATTAGGAGGAAATAATGTCCATTTATTGGTCTCTACTATCTGCATATATATTAACTCGAATACTTCAGCCACATCCATGCACTGTGCTAGAGAAATATGAAGGGGGAAAAAATGTCTTTTCTCATATAAAAGTGCACATAGGCAGGCATGGAGCCTTTGCAACATGCAGCACCTATTTCTGCTTAGTTATTCCAAGTCACACTCAGTGGCTGATTTCCAGTCTGCAGGAGATGGAAGAGAGAAGGCTTGAAAACAGCATGGGCTCCTGGTGGAACAAGATAATCTGAGACAACCTGCCATCTCCACTATCTGTCACAAAAAGGCCCTATTTGTTACAGATTTTATACCTTTTGCAAGCAGTGTCTTCATCAAACTCAGCTACACAGATTTTAGCATCCCAGTATGAGGCATTTATCAGGTTCTCCTTCCCTCCACTGCATGTGTTCTCTGTCTCAGCTTGTAAAAAAGCTGTAGGGAAGAAAAAGCAACATTGTCCCATTTCCCTCAGAGTGTTTAGAATATGGCATACAAGATATGAAACATCTTCACAGAAATTCAGTGCCAAAAGTCAAAATCTTGTTACTCATATTGAAGATAAAACCAGACAGAAATTAAGGTTTTTTTAATTGTGATGTCTAAATCAACTACCTGAAAACTTCCATTCTCACCTACATGGCAGATTTACAGCAACATCCACTCCTGATTTTCACCACTGGGTTCACTGTGGAGTCCTGACTCCTTGAGCAGCAGCACTGACGATCTGTGACCTGCTGTGCATTCAGGAGCCCAAAGTCATGGACTTTGGCTAGCAGCAAAAGAGACTTAGGACTTCGGGGTGTCCTATCCTCTTTAAGGGACATTTGGATTAACCCTTCTTCTTGCTTGGGGGCAAGAGGGCTGAGAAAAGGAATAAGAGAGAGAAGTGGACAGACAGAAACACAAAAACCAGTCCAGTCAACCCTCCTGAAAGGCCAAATTTGTTAAAATTGTCAAATATGAATAGACAAGAGATCTGGGATCCACAGGAGGATTCACTCGTCAGAACTACCAGATCTGTCTGTGCAACTCCTCTTTCCAGGCACCCTGAAGCTGGGGCAGCCCAGCTAAGCAGAAATTTTCAGGACAAGAAGCTCCAGGGCTGTCCTCCACTGAATTTTGGTAGTTTAACAGTTCACTGTAAACCTCTCCAACATATAACAA
>WAAG01074695.1:30516-44877 GCA_013390105.1 Tichodroma muraria
GGGGGTAATGCAGATTTGTGACATTACCTTCATCTGCATGCTGGTGTGAGAGACATTGGTGTGGGATTTGATTTATCCTCTGAGCTGAAGTGCTTTCGAAGGTCATCAAAGTTCAAGGAGCAATATATTACTTAGCAAGGCCTGCCTTGGAAGAGCTCTGGCTGTTTTGTCAAGACAGATGATTTTTCTGAACTGATTTCTGAAAGGAATAAGCCTGTGAGAAAATCATTAATTCCATCCTGAATATACAGCGAACAATGAGATGGAGAAAGAAAAGGCAGCATCCTGCTGAGTTCTCTGAAAATATATACATTTCATTCTTCTTAAAAATTACTATCAGAAGCATTGCTGGGAAATTTTTACCCCTTCTGTTGATTTTTACAGGTGTCTAAATTTGGATGCAATCTATTCAATAAATAAGTAGAATGATTAAAAAGAGGTTCTTTGTTGGATTTCCCAGCTTGTTTGTTTCTTTGAAGATGTCTCTTTTGTTACTACTGGAATTAGGTGAACTAGTACAAGGTTTTAGGAGCCTTTTGAGTGTCTGTCAGAGAGAACACTGAAGTGGTATCACCAATCCAGGCAACTTTCAGTGAGGAAGAGGATCCTAAGAGAGATCACTTTTGCCATTGGAAACTCTATCCCACCCTGCTCTCTCCCCACAAATGCTGAGTTTTGGAATGGCTCAAAAAACCGTGGGATGTCTGTGCTGTGTTTAAGCCCCTAATTTATAATGCATGCAAACTATTGGACAAGCAAATATGTGCTTTCTAGGTCTGGCTGCATCCATCAGACCCCAGTTTGGATCCTGAGGCAGCCATCAGATCTGAAGTGTTTTTCCCATCCTTAGAGAAGGAAATTGAAGTTTTTAAAACTCAAACAGGCTGATAAAGAAAATAACCTATTTTGAAAACATGGTCAGTCAAAAGGACAATCAGGCTAAAAATATTCATGCTTCTTCAGAAGAACTGTGTTAACGTAACACTTTCAGTAAAATTAAAAGAAATGAAAATATGACAGAGCAGCAAAACTTGATGAGCTGATATTAATGACTCTACCTCTTGTAATGATAAGAGGGAACTGTCTAGGCCAGGAGACCTATTAAGTCTTTGAGAATAAGCAATACCTCCTTTTGAGAGTGAGCGGTTCAATTAAATAATCTGAGTGAGTTTTTGGAAGTTTGGCCAAGGCAGCTTATCTATGGGAGACTGCATCTGAAATGAGCCTCCAGGCCCCAGTGGAATGTGCTTGGCTAAAAGGTAGAAAATTCCATCAAAATCATTAATGATGTTACTTTCTGAATTCTGGAGTGCAGAGGATAGCCCTGGGCTCAGGAGGGCCAGCAGTGAGATGAACTGAAATAAAGTACTGAGTCTGTCAGAACTCAGTCAAGCTTCTAAAAATAGCACTCGGTGTTTTATTCATATGGGTAAATTACTTAATTTCAAGTGCCTTCAAGGTGTTCAGCTCCAAGCAAGGCTGGGATTGGCCTTCTGCCATGGAAATGACCCTTGTCTTGTCTCAGGCATGTGAGCCTCAGGAAGAAACCAGTGAGAAGCAGCTCTGAAGGGAAACTGAGGCAGAGGGGACTGCAGACAGGGTGACAGCAGAGAGTGCAGAATAACCATTTGGTGTACTTTCAACACTGACTCTCTAAGAACAGTTATTTATTCTAAAAATAGGCAATTCTTTTGCAAATTCTTGATTTACATTTTCTTTCCCCCCCTCCCCCCCTGATGTTCAGGTATTAATTTCCTGTGTATACTTGATGTATGAGTTAGACACATTTAGCAAGTGATTTTTCTTTTTTTTTATCTACTTTTGAAGGTACATACACACCCCCCTGTCAACCTCTGTACATATACCCAGGAGTCCCTTATTGCCAGTTACTGATATAGCTCACCTGGGCACCCAGTAAAGCCAAATGCTATAAACTGATTGGCACAATGGCAGATCATTGCAGATTTTGAAAGATTCTTGCAAGTTTGATGTGAGGGAAGAATGTGAGAGCTCATTGCACATGCCAGGCTATAATCTGTTACACTTCTTTAATATTAGCAACAGTTCCTTGGGTTAATATTTGTCCCTTGTAGTTCAGTTTTATAAAAGTCTTTCCAATATTATTCACTAGGCCTGGACTGACAAAAGAGGATAGGGGGATTCTTTGTTTTTTCATTTGACTTTTTGCTTTTAAACTTTTACTACATTTTGCCCCAGGAATTCCATTGTCATCAGGATGCTATTAAATTAGGGTCACTAAGGAATCTCTTTGAGCTTGAATTTTCAAAGGCCACCAGCTCTACTGTGCTTATTTTTTACCTTTTTTCACTAATAATTGCACAAGTGTCCCACAGATTTGATGAAAAAATGCACATTCTCCTATTTATTCAATATTAGAGAAACAATCATGTGAGTTGTTAAAAACTAATGCCTCTTAATATGGGTTTCAGTCTTGGAAAAGAATGAATGCTCTGAAGAAGAATGGGTTAATAGAACCATTTTAAAAGAAGAATGAAAAAAAGCAGAAACCAGTAGAAATGGGATGGAAGTAACACTGGACCCCAGCTTACCAGAGGGAAAAGTAAGAATAATCTGTATTTCAGTCTGAAGAATAACCTTCCAGTGCATTTCACAGAAAACAACACTTCAAGATATTTGCAACAGAACTGGATAAGACATTGCACAGCAGGCGATACACAAACTGGATAATCTAATAGATATTTTCCAATTCCAATGCCTGATGGTTTTGGAAAAGGAAAAAAAAAACAATTGTTACAGCAAAGACAATAAATCTCTTACAATATCAAGCAATAAAGCAGCAATTACTAAAGGTCATGACTGTAATTAAACAGCATTATTTATTTTATTGCCAGTGCCTCATCTTCTATCAAGTTAGATGCTAATCCAGTTAACCTAACAGCCACACTTACTTCTAAATTTTTTTTTTAAATCTTTGAGAAACTTTATTGCTGGAGAGTTGAGTCTCTTTTGCTCATGCAATGGTTAGAATTGGCATCTTTTTATACAAATATAACAATACAGAATAACTAACATTTTCTTCAATCTCAAGGTTAAAATTAATTTTTAATGCTTGCCTTGTATTTCTAGCTGTATTCATTCATTTTCAGTATAGGCTCACTCATCTGAATCCTACTTGCTTGCCAAGTTCTCTAAGTCACATTTTGTTAATGCATCTCATCTGCTACTGAAAGTACAGAACAATACCGAGATACAGAACAATACCTTTTAAACAGAAGGAAATTCTGTTACATTAAAACAGAATTTCCTTCTGTTTAAATTCCTTCATTTTAAAAATTGGGATGGGGACAGATTTCCACTTGATGATGTGTGAATACTCATTAGTAGACTATTATTTTGTCAAATACCACTTCTGACAATCACATTTGTGCTACTATTCCTCAGCTTTTTTATTTGCAACTCTGTATTTATTTATTATTTTTTTTTTATCCTTTGTTTCCATAAGGTGCAGATGTACCTGGAGTTTTGCCCTACAGCTCCAAAGGTAATTTCTGGATATGAAATTCACATCCTCAGCTTCCCATTAAAGGCTGAGGAAGAGAAAAGTCATTAAAAAGCTCCCTATTGTAGAAAAGCCTGAGCTAGCATGGAAAATAAGAAGGAAAGGAGTGGAATGGGTGGAGGCCATGAGTCCTACAACGTGAGACACACAGACCACGTAGCCCCACGTTGCCCAGGCGCCCATGGCTCTGCTCAGGCCCAGCAGCAGGGCTCTAAGGGGCTGCCACAGGGTTGTTCCTGCCCTGCATCTGGACCTGGGAACTTGCTCAATCTTCCTGGTGAACCTAGCCCAGAGCTACTCACAAGCAGAACTGGTCCAAGGTAGGATCACCAAGCAGTTCCTCTCAGTTTAATGTCCAGCAGTTTGGATGCTAAGTGAGCACAGAGGTTTCCTACAGACATTTCAGATCAAATTCTTCCCAGAACAGCAGTCCTGAGCCAACCTGTGAGACACAGCATGGCCCTGTGGTCTTTTCCACAAAGTACATATTTTAACTCTTCTCACAGTCATCCTATTAAAAATGTTTTTTAAGTGGTCTCCAGCCACAGTGGATTTCAGGTTTATAATCTCCACATGTTAAAAAACATAATTCAACACACTGAAACACTGGGTTCTTGAGGACTTGGCTGCAGGTCCATCATAGAGGAAGAGATCCAAAAATGCCAAAGGTGATAAGGAGAGAGGTGAGGCTGGAGAGGTGGCAGAAACTCAGGCAGTGCAGCCTCAGAGCCAGACAAAGCCGGGCATGGAGAACCGGGTTACGGTTCCACTACAGCCTATCAGGGTGACCTCAGACAATTTTCCTACTTACTTTATGAAAAAGGAAAAAGCCCTACTCTGCCATGGGTTTGGTGTGTGTAAGGCACTGTGACACAGCAGAGCAGCACTCCAGACATGGAATTGGGAATTCCTGGTGGCTGTGAGCTGGGCTCCTTCTGGGCCAGACAGGAGGCTCATTCACTCCCCAGCACAGCAGAGATAGTAGCATTACACAGCTTTTAGTCACATCAAGAACTACAAAAATGATGACTATTATTCTAAGCTATAGAAATGCTTCCCCTATTTCAACAGTTTATCTCAGCTAAACAGAATGCTTTGAAGTCTTTGAATCCCTATTTCCCAGCTAAACTATGCAGGCTTTCAAAGGCATCCATGGAGTCAGGAAAGAGAAGAAAATGACAGATCTGAACCCCATCTCTGCTTTTCAACATTCACCCTGTGCAATAGATTTAAACAAGTTGGAGGATCCAGGACAGCTCAAGAGTTCAAGTTTTACAGCTTGAAATTCCAGTGCATTGTCCTTCCGTCTCCTATCTGCATTTCAAATTGTATTTACCAAGTACTTCAAATTTTTCTTTATAACAGGTTATTAATCTGACACATGATTTTGCAATACTTGTGCATTCAAATTCCTGCATAGTTTAGCAGATACATCTGACCTTGCTATTATCCTTCCTTTAGGAGATTTATACAGCATTCCTGCTTTGGAAAGATCATTAATTAGCATGCCAATAGAAAAAATGAAATTGCCTGCCATCTCCTATGTAAATGCTTTCCCATCTGTTCCTTTCTCATTTCCTCTGCACAGACTCTACCAAAGGTAGCTTTAGTTTTTATATTGCTCTTAGAAAATAGTGCATTCATTGTTTTGCAATTTAAATCTGTTAAATTGTGTTGCATTGTGAAATGTGGCTCTATTAAAGTAATATATGGATTCATGCAGTCTCTCAGCATCTGAGCAACCTTCCAGCAAATTTAGTAGATGTCCTTTCCTTAATACCTATTAATTCAGCTTAAGGTCTAAAGAGTCAGAGTTTTATAATTTTGCATCCAAGACAGCTACTAATAATAATTTTTAAAAAAATATTTCACTTATTAATTAATAACAACTTATAGCAGTATTCCTGTAACAGCCCAGTAAACTCTTCAGGGGTTTCCACATGGTGCTGTAGCATATTCCACAGCTCTTAGTTCTGCTGTGATAACAGAATTTTAGTCTCAGGTCCAAACCAATGGACTGTGCAGTCCTCCAATATGCACTGAGCACTCACTTCCCAATGCTATTCTCTGAAACCATGAGGAGCTCATGCAACACCCAGAAGAGCTCCCTGCACAACGTAAAAGGCCAAAAGTGTCCATCCCTGTTCCTAACTGCTGTTCACCAGCAAGGGAAGGAGCCTGCAAGGATCATCCAGTCCAAATGCTGGCCCTGCACAGGACACCCCAAGGGTCACAAGTGTCTGAGAGCACTGTCCAAACACTTCCTGGGCTCTGTCAGGTTTGGTGCTGTGACCACTGCTCTGGGGAGCCTGTTCAGTGCCCAACCACCCTCTGAGTAAAGAACCTTTTTTTAACATCCAACCTAAACCACAGCCTCAGGTGGTGGTCAGGACCTGGCCATTCCCTCAGGTTCTGCCACAGGTCACAGAGAGAAGAGCTCAGTGCCTGCCCCTCCTCTTCCCCTCACAAGGAAATTGTGACTGCACTGAGGTCTGCCCTCAGTCCCCTCCAGGCTGAACAGACCAAGGGACCTCAGCCACTCCTCACACGGCTTCTCCTCCACCAGTATTTCATATTTTCTCTAGAAAACACACTTATTTTTCAGGGGCATAGAAGAGAGGGGACCAGCACAATACCATTACATTTAAAAGTCACGATTTTTAACCAGAACTTTTTTGTCAATGTTCCTGATTTGGAAGCTCAAGATTTTATCTGGCGGCTTGCCACTTCCCACCTGGGCAATGAAGCCTTGCATGATCACCACTGCAGGTTGCAGTGTGATTGTCTGCTGTGCCTTAGCTTTATGTTTCCCCTTTATTGCAGGTTGAAAAGAGTTTCCTGCTCACTTGTGTTCAACAAAGTTTTGCACCACACTTCCAATGAATTTTCTGGACATAGAATTTTAAAAAGTAATTAGCCAAATATATTACTAAGTTGTCTTACTCATAAATATCAAATAGCAATATTAAAGAAGCATATGCTGTTGTGGTTCTCCAACGGGGTGCCAGATGGCAACACTAAGAATCAGACAGAATCCGTGCTAGAGTCAATTGGGAATAAACCACCACTCAGATAACTTTTTCTTTGCAGTAGGAAACACAATTTCCAGAAAAATCAACATCTTCTGTGTGTCTTTCAGCTCACATATTTCAGTTTTTCGTAACAGCACTACTGAAAGAGAATGTTTTGGTTTGTCAAAACGAAGGCAAACAGCTTCATCTGAGTTAAACTGTCAGGGTGAGGACAGAGCAGGGTGCAGTTGTCACAGGTCAGATGCCCAGTGTCCCCATTTTCATTGCAGACCTGGTTCCTGGGTGTCACAGTCTCGTCTGAGGCTGATCTGACAGGACACCCAGCTGGCACCCCCGTGTGTGTCCTGGATGCACCAGGGATGTGTCTGGGTGTGGGATCGAGCACACAGAGCCTGTACAATAACATGTTTGGATGCACCCATCATCATTCACTCCAGCATCTGAAAAAAAAGATGGTTTAAGGGCACTGAGATATTTCCCTTCAGCCAAACAAAACGTCTTGCATGTCAAATCAGAAATATCAGAGATTCTGATTTTCTAACCAGGGGTACAGCACTGCTGAGGGAATGGCAAGATTCTCTGGTGTTTATACCTCCAGATAAGACAGGATGTCTTCTTGGATGAAAAATTGCAAGAAATCCAGGGTTTGACCCAGGGACAGGTGAAATAAAAGAGGAAAAAAAAGTTACATGATCCTGTGTTTTCTTGTGAATGTTAATCTTATAAAAAATAGGAACTTGTAAAGCACTACACCTCGAAATATGTGAAAAACAGGAACCACAAATAACCTGCAAGGGAAGACAATGTTTTTTTAATGAGGTTCGCTAAGCTTATTTCAGGGTGATATGTGGAAAACGAAGTGACAAGACTCCCAGGCTTTGATCACAAATGTGACACCTCCTGGCCAGACAGCTTATCTTGTCTGGTAGCTGGCTCATTAAGCTACTCACTATCACACTGTCTGAACCCAAATTTAAATTCTTAAAATTATTGGGCAAAGTTATGGATTTGGATTGTTTTGTAACTTCAGCACAGCATGATCTCTTCATGTATTAAAAAAAGTTCAATGATTTTGAGTTTCCTGCCATTTGGAACTCAGTGCAGAGTTTGTGCACAGCTTTGTTTGCCTTTCCCTGTAGAATCTGCTTCTTCTTGCAGGTATTATATTCCTAGAAGTTTAATATCTCACTGAAGTTCATTTTTAACTTCTTTAAAGCTCTGCCTTTCCAGACTGAAGAGCTCTGCCAGCTCCACACACAATGTTACACCAGGTTTCTCTTTCTTATCAGTGTTACAAGGAAGGTACTTTCTGCTGCTATTCATTGTCATTGCATTCCTTGAGTGTTTAACCACTTCCATTTCCTTTTCTTCCCTGCACAGACACAGTGTTTTATTTTGAACAAGAAAGCCCAGCAGAGAGTCTTCATTAATTCAAAAGCTTTTCTTAAAAGGACCTTATATTTTAACTTCAGTCACTCTAGCCAAAGACAACACTGGGAACTTCAAGAAAGAAGTACCTATTCAAGTTCTTAAGAATAACTTTCATCTAATGTTACCTCCCATTTCTTCCTATCAAAGCAAAGAAGAAAACATTTTCATTTTTCAGTGAACAGATTATGTTTTTATGATAAGCTCATTAGAAAATGAGTCTGCTCTTCTAGAACAGTTTTGTTCTGCATATCCTTGACTTCCTAAAGTCCTTTACTTGGAAAATAGAGAAAATCTGACATGACAAACCTTCTGAGCTGGCTGCAGCCATGACATTCCGCTGATTGTCTGCACCATGCACACCATGGCTGTGAACATTCATTCTGCATTCAGAGGTGCAAATGTGCTGGGACATCACTCTTTAACACACCAGTATAAATCTTCACCCTCCTTTTCACCCCCAAATACATGAGCCTTCAGTAGCTTTGGAGTCTGGAGTCCTCTATGCCACAAAGCAGCCCAGTAACAGCCTTTCAACACATTGCTCTCAACAAATAAAACAAAGAGGCATGGAGTTTTTGAACTTTCTGTATTCTAGGCAGGAAACTGATTCTTCTTTCCTGTGCCAAACAGGAAACATGAAGCAATCTCAGATGGTGTTGACAGAGACTCCAGAATATCTCTAGAATCACAATACATCATGTCTCAGTCTGAGCCCATTCATTCAGCTCTCAGGAGATACCAGAGTGGCCTGGGGGGAGAAGGGATCTGTAACTCTGCTACAGCAAAAGGAGGATGCTGTGATGTTTTGGACCGTCTGCTCTCCCAGGCTGTTCTCTGCATGTCTCATGAAGACACAGCAAAGCATTCAAAGATAGCAGAGTCACCTTTCCTTCAAAACTGCACAGTGATTTTGCAGATGTCAGGAGTAAAACTTACTTTTCCTGGATATTTTTTGATTCATATAAAAATAGCATCTCATACAAATAAATGGCTTATTTTATATCTTTTATTTTATAGCTGGTTTCTTCTCTTAGCAAGTGTTTGCATTTGAAGCAAAAGGTTCTGTTTCCAGAGAAGCACAGCACAAACACCAGCCTAACTTCTCAGCTGAATGTGACTTCAGCTCATAGCGACAAGAAAGCCAAGACAATTTGGGCTGACACCAGAGACTGGACTGCAGCATTCAGGACCTGAAAGCTTCCCTGGAGTTGATGAATGATCTCCACATAAGAGAGCACATCCTTCAACACACTCATATGTGTTCCTGGACCACAGAGGAGGAGGACATGTTATCATCTCTGATTCATCCACTACAGCAACAGACACCAAAATGTTTTCCTTCTGCATAGGAAGTACAGGAGTGACTCCTCTGCTCGTGTGTCTCTAATCAAGTTCTCCACACTGAAGCACACTGAGGAAAGAGTAGGAATCATCTCTACTTTTATTTAACAGGCTGGAGATGATGTCAGTAGCCAAGACATCAGTTTTAAGCTACACCCAAAAGCCACAGCTGAGAAAGGACACTGCAAGGAGCATTCACTGCAGGTGCCCCAGGAGAGTCTGTAAAATCCAGCATTGTGCTGTGGGGATGCCAGGCACAGACAACCCTGCAGACAGCTGGAGGCAAGTAGAGGTAATGCTGCAAGGAAAGGCAGGTTTCACTCACCAGATGCCAGTGGTCCCAGACCTGGGTGCAACAACAGTCCCTTCAAAACCTCGTTCCCACTCTGAAGGTTTGGCTGTCTGAAGGTTTGGCTGGGCCCAGGTGTGGTTGAGCTCAGGTGTGGCCGAGCTCAGGTGTGGCCTGGCTACAATCTGGGACCAGGCTCCTGGGAAAGGGGCTGTGCGAGACCATCTGGGAGAGGCTCCATCAGGGGCTGATCCCTTCATTTGGGATATGCCTGTGCTTCAGCCCTTGCCCCGGGTCCCTGCCTGATGCTAACCCCGTGCCTGAGCCCAGCCATGGGTCCTGTTGGTCCCAACCTGCTGATTTTAATCCTGGCTTGAACTGTGGACCTATTTTATCCTTTAGGTATGTCTGGAGACCTACCCTGCTGGCAGAGCCTGGCTGCCATCCCTGGGCCAGCTCTGCCTGCCTTGCTCTGTCCTGCCCACCCCACTGACTCCCCAGCTCCTGGATGACTTTCCCTTGCTGAGCAAACCCACTTTGGCTCCTCCCCAACATACCCCCTCTAGCAGGATCCAGCAGCCACCTCCTGCTTAAAATGGGGGATGCGTCACTTCAGGATGGATTCAGAAATTATCTAATAATGCATAAAGATAGCTTCTGTATCTCAAAAGTGCATTTCTAGAATTCCCAAGCACCTACCAATTCAAATGGCCATTTGCATAAGTACCACGGGGTAGTGAGACATAAAACCACTCACAATTATTTTCCTGCATTCAAAACTACCTCAGAGGCCTTAGAAATTCACCTGCCTACCTCACATTCAAAGGAAATAATCTCACAGGTTTAAACATTGTATTTAAACTGAGCGTTTAGTTTTATTTCCCCTTTGATTGGAAACAATAGATGCCAGAGGAAGGAGCATGTGAGTGTCACATCACAAACCCTCCTCTTGCCTGAATTTCAAGGACAGCCAGAAACAGCTTGGTCCCTCACTGACCTCAATACTCACAGTCTGAAAAGAACAACCACAGCCCTCAAAGCAGACCAAACAGCTGAACAACAAAGAACTTCAAAAGTATAAAATCAAACTCTTTTTCATAATGGCCACATGCAAATCAAAAGTCTTTGATACTCATGGTGATGTTTAAATTCATTTAAGCATTGTAGAGATCAAATTTCAAGTTCCATGAGTGGGAAATGCTAAAAAAAAGTTCAGCATCACCTCAGTGTCCCTGAATCCTTACATCTCACAAGACTCATTGTCCACTTCATTGCAGAGCTGCAATGAATATGGGATGAGGGGGCTCAGTCCACCACAAATCCACCATCAGAAAAGTTGCTGGTTTTATATTGAACTGACCTCAGGAAATATTTTCCCTTGAATCGACGGTGCCTAAGAAAAGTATAGAAAGCAATATAGAACTGGTAGGGTCCTGCATTAACTACTGCATCCTTCAGATGTTCCAGAGCAGACAGTTTTCTTGTTCAGACATTTTTTAATATGCAGATGTGCTATTATTTAGCAGACTGATAGTTCTGCAAACAAGCTACTCATCCAAAAAAATACAATTACTTACAGAAGGGATAACTAATAATATAATTTTTCCCACAGCCCTTTATGAAACTAGAGCCTGTGGACTAGTTGTCATGTAAATATCCACCAGGAGGCAATACTTGCCATTAAGTCCTATCATTAAAATAAAATGAAAAAATCAGACAGAAAACTAGAGAAGAACAAAGGGACATGGAAAAAATTGCTTCCCAAGGATAGCTGCAGAACAAATACTGCCTGCACCATAAACCTTCATCTTCCCTGCATCCATCCCTCTTACTGTGTGTAAATACAGATTCTGCATTTTGAGAAGTTGTTTCATTCTAACATCATTATTGGTAACTGTTGGGAAGCCCAGAGCACAATCTGTTCCTACTGAACTTTCCTTAATTATCACTAGATGTAGTCTTAACAGATTGCCTGGAAGTGTCAGTAAAAATGAGAGAAAGGACCGTGGTTCAATGAGGTTAAACTTAAATTAAAATCAGGGCCTTTACAAAGGATCTGAGAAAGACAGGAATGTTCATTCTTTCCCGGTTTTACACTTTTTCATTAAACATTAAACATGGCTTGAAAAGCGTCTTGCACCACCTTTGAGTTCCCCATTCATTCACTCTTCAGGCTGAACCAAGCCTGCAAGAGGGGCAGTGAACACAACAGAAAGCCAGTCACCACTTACCAGGGCAATTTAAGGATGAGCAGGAGTTTCTACTCTCTCCAAAAGCCTTCCAAGCCTCACAACATAAAGTCTGAGAGGCAGCCACAATGATGCATGCACGGAGCAGCGGGATGGCAGTGCCCGCTTGCCTGCAACAGTGGGGGAAAAGGGCAAAGAAAGAGGATTTCTGAGGAGAAGCAGAACTGTGACTAATGGAGGCTAAGAGATCCAAAGTGTGGAGTCGTGCTGTGGAGTCAGTAATTCTCAATCATCCACAGACGTTTTTATAGCTAGAAAAATACATCCTAAACAGGTTAAACCACCCACTGCGACAAAAGCAGGCGCTGCTTGAAACAGGGATGGCTCATTTTCCCTGTTATACCTGTTACTTTCACTGGAGTCTAATCAGTATTTAATACTCCACCAAACAGGGCAGAAATAATGCTTTCCTGTTTCATGTCCCTAGGCAGAGCTGTGATTAGTGACGTTTTCAGGTTGCTGTCACATTTATTTCATTAGCATGAAACAGCCTTGCAACTCTTGTTTGGAGGTGCTGTTTCTAGCTGCAAGGGCTGTAAAAAACCCTAAAATATGTCATCTAAGCAAAACCAACAAAGACAAAAGACAACAAAGTCAAAGGAAGGCAATACATGATCTGGTTTCCTCAACAGATTCTCAGTTGTGAAATTTAAACCCTGAACTGGGACAATCACTTCATTAACTGTTTCACTTTTAATGAATTTTACTTGAAAACAGCAAGTATAATTATCATATAGTACCCAAATCCCTCCCAGGCATTTTTCAGGCCAAATACCCTATTTATTGCCACTTCCACTATGACAACTTCCACAAGGCTGTAATGAACTGCATCTGCAGTCTCATGCAATGCTAAAACCAAGAAAGATAAAGAGAATTATGCAGCTTTTGGGGTGGGATTGGCCTTGCAGAGGGATGCCTGAGTGTGACCACACAAACCACATCTCCAGGTTCCCACTACAGTGCAGATCCAGTCAATGCAGTTAATGAAGTTCCAGGCACAGTTCAATTGATGAGGCATAGATTTCTGTGTTAGGGTGATCTGAATTCTTTGGACTCCACTAATTTAATCAACAACTTTCACCGTCATGGGAACTTAGTGGGCTGGATCACATTGAGATGCCAGCAGTTCAGATTTCATCCCTAGGGTTTGCTTCTGTTGCCTAAAGCAGGTAATGGCATCATCCAACAAACTGTAAGGAGGGCAGAGCTAGACCTGTCTTCTGAGAAAGGCTTGTTTTTTGGAAGATGGCCTTCTTGCACTGTTGCAATTGCACTGCTTAAATATCTTATGACCTTCCTAGTGCATTAGTATCAAACTCATCTCTCTGCTATTTAACAAAAAAAAACCCAAACAACTTTTTCATCAGTCTCAGAGCTGTAGTTAAATGTTCTCCACTTGGTGGAGTAAAACAAAAATTTCTGCCCTCAAATTTTCAGTCTTGTTTATCTCTGAAGCACAAGCCAATGTCAGGGCAGGTGAATGAGCAGAATTACGATTTATTGTGTGAAGATCTATGACAGTGACTCGACCTATCATCTGAATCATGCAAATGTTCCAACAGGTACTGTTACATGTTTCACCATGAAATTGCTGAATCTGACAGATTTAAGGCTGTTGATAGGTTTCTGTCAGAGAAGTATGGTTTGCCAGTGATCACTAAGTTTGGAAACTTCTGCTCTTTCTTAATTCTTATTGAAAATAAAGAAAATTGAAAAATAAAATCTTCTTGCTACATTTGCCCAACAACTGAGGAAGACGATTGAGCTTTTTTAAAGATCTGGATTTCTACAAATACTGCTTTACATCAAGAAAGAGTTAGATGATATGGTAACCTCAATATTCAAGGAAAATGCATGGATAAAAGCTCACTGTTTATTCATGTTTGAATAAATGCTGAATAACTGTCAGGAATAGTACACACCCACAGAATGGTGAGTTTTTCTGAGCTTTGCTGTTTTAACTGTATTCTCTGGGTAGTGCTCTGGCCTGTTTTTTTCTTGAAACATCTGTAGATAAAACACATTTTATTGGTTCCAATGACACTGTTGCTCTTTATCTCTCTGCTTTGTCTGGAGGTGTGCCAAAGGAATGTCACTACATCATTTGCAGTGATGCATGGTCACATAAACTCCAGTGTCCTGAAGCTTATCCTTTACAAATGCATAGGCAGACATTGAGGACTCCTGAAAGAAACAGCAGAATCAGTGCCTAAGATTCTGAAAAATAATGATCTTCTACTTGGGATCCCAGGACTTTAGTTGAACTTGTTACTTTGGCCTCAGAATTAGAGGTTATTTTAAAAGCCATTTGTTGTTATCTCACCACTGAATAAGCAATGCTGTGCTTTCATTTGTTTGCTTAATCAAGGTGGGGTGATCAAATGCACAGAGAATGGAAAGATGCACTTTTTTCTAACAAAACACTTAGAGAAAAATTGAACTTCTGGGGGAAAAAAAAGAATAAAATTCAAATTTCCC
>WAAG01074702.1:268-10976 GCA_013390105.1 Tichodroma muraria
AGTGTAGACTTAGGGGTTAGATTCAAGATTCTTGGAAGGTAAAGGGATTATTTTTTGATTCTTTGCATCACTGTATTCTGTCAATTTTATTTAAATGCTGTGGGAAAATCCCCAAACAAACATTGCTTTCTGACAGAGAACACTAGAACACTGTCATACTGAAGGATCACACTTTGTATGCAAGCTTGGTAAAATTGTTTCCACAGTGCAAAGAGTGTCATATGAATCTCATAGAATACAAGGGATCATAGTATGTTATTGGAGTTCCTTATGGGATTTCAGTGCCTTGTGTCTTTTATATTACTTGGAATATGGTGCTGAACTGTGGAAAAATTAATTAAAAAATGAATTTTAAGATGAGAGATCTCCTGCATGTTACAGAAGTCTGTGTTGCGCAAAAGAAAACAGTATTTGTAACCTACCATGTTCCTGACATCTCTTTGAATTGTTGAGCAAAACAGTCTGTGTTCACATTTTAGGAGACACAATAATTCTCCAAAAGTTGCAATCTGTCTTTGGAGAACCCACAGGTTTGTCGCTGAATTTCATTATCAATCAAGGCATTTTTGTGTGGAAAAAAAGGTGTCTTGAAGAGAACTATATGTAAAAAGAGGAGGATAATCTCCAGGAAAAAGATGCTACTTCTGTTATAAAGTCCTCAGCAGCTGATCAAATTTATCTGTAGTGTGTATTAGATTAAAATTTGAGTTTTAAATTCCTTTTTTCTCCTTTGCTTCCCACTATCATTTCCTCTCAAAGTAGTTGAGAATAATATTTACTACTTATTCATTACATAAATGATGCAGAAAATCAGTTCATTATAATGAACTGATAAAACTGTTCAAGTAATTAGTTTGCCTAATTTTGAACTACATAGTTTGCTTCTGCTTTATTTGAAATAGATAAACATGCACAAGGTAATTTGGATACATCTTTGTCATGATAAAATCTGTACTGATGTAATGTGGTTATCTGGGTTGTGTTCAGTCCGGCCACTGGCATAATAAATACAGTATTTTTTCCAAAGAGAACTGGAAACTGAGGAAGTCCTGTTGCTAGAAGAGAAGAAATCATAAAGACACACTCCAGGCTTTGGGCAATACGGTTCCCATTGTTCACCTCTCCTCGTGTGGCACTGATCCAGTGTAACATCATTACTCCTCTGTGCGCTGCCTTCGGGATTTGTTCCACCACATTCCACTGGACTTCTCGGGGGCTGATGAGCCGTTCACACTCACTCACCACACCAGATACCAGGCCTAAGCAGAAATGTTTTTTTTTTATGCTTGGCAGTGTTTTTGCTGGAAAATCTGAATTAGGAAATTGTGAAGTAACCTTCGGTATTACTGTGAAGTAGAAAAATTCCCATTTCTTCCTGCCTCTGACAGTACTGAGACACTCACTGCTGTGTCAATCCTGAAGGATCATACTCTACTCATGATTCCTTTAATTCCTTTTAGCTCTGGCCTTGAGGACATCTTATGAATCACTTTAAGTTTCATGAATTCATCTTAAAATTCCAAAACGATGACTGTGGCAAAGGACAGTACATTTGAGAGACAAAACAAAAGAAGAAAAAGGCTGACAGTGCTGGAAGCAGCAGAGCAACCACAGGAGGGTTTTATCAGGAATCAGAATGTGAATTCTAGCAGTGAGATGCTACCTCTGCCTGAAACAAGGACTATCTGCTGTCTGAACATAAAATTCTGATGAGTTTGTGCTCTTGCCTAAGAGACACTGCATGTTTTCATGGGGCAGTTTGGAGAAAAAAACCACAGCTCTGGCCTTTTGGGGAAAGATATCCTTTGTGGTGTAAGCCAGCAGTATTCCAAAGGGAATGGGAGAGCAGGTTAATGGGACATAGGGATGAAAACAAATTCATCTAATGGCAAGCATGGTATGTCTTTGCCATTGCTAGTTCATGTATACTAGAATATTTTACGTTCACTGTGAGCTACAGCCTTCTCTTCTAAAGCTGAAATTACTGTTAATGTTTCTGAAAACTAAAATGTTACTGATCAATACGTGTTTTGCATTTCAGTGGTTTTCCAGCTGAGAGCTGTATGGCTGCAATGATTGGCTGAATTTTTTTATTTTAAAGGAAGATTAAATTGTGATCATTCTTTTAACATATTCATTGAAGAATTAGCACAGCTCTAACAAAGGGTTATCAGTTCTAGATGTTTTCTACTGATGCTTTTAGGCAAACTATAGGTTTTAAACAGTGAACTGTTTACTTCTGCTTAGGCTGATTTGGTTATTAAGAAACCAAAGGGAGCAAGGAATGGTTTCTCACTTGTTCTCCTGTTTCATATTGCTTGGACTGTGTATCCCTGCACTGCAGGGCAACTGAGCCCGTGACAGACTCTTTTGTGTTCTGATTCTGGAGCATTATTGGAGATCACTTTATTATCTTAGGCTCTGCACATCACTTCAAAGACAGTAAATGTTAAGATGGTGGACAATCATCTGTCATATCTATCAGGTAGGCAGTGGATTCACTCTACAAAGCTTTTTAAAATTCTGTAACAATCTTTGAGAACCTTATCTGAGTGCCTTTGTGACATGAAGGCACCTTCAGACTCCATCTGGCTCATACCTTGAAATGCTTCACCCTACTCCAGCCAAGCTCCCCCCCATGTCAGAAGCAGGTGAGCAGTCAGTATGTGCCTCAGTTTTCTCATTATTGTTTCTAGGTGCATCAGTACCAGGTTTAAACACAGCAAACATCACAGTCTGCAAGTTTATACTCGCAAAGATGCTTGCAAATTCTGTGGATTTAAGGAGCTGATTTCAGTTTGTGTTCAAACGCAATCAGATGCCTACTATATTTTTGATGTGGAGAAGCTTAGGGATTGTTGCTCTTCTAATTGTTCCACTCACAATATTTATTTATACTTACATAATTGAAACTGGATTTCCATATTCTAGCAGTGTTTGTAATGAAATGTGATTTGTACTATTCTATATCATCCTAGAATGAGACTGGGATATCTGACTGGCTAAATGTGTGATAAATGTTATTACATGAACTTGGTTGTACTTACAGTTTGGGGCATTCAGCTTCTGTGAACAGCTAATGTGGGACTCTCCAGCATGAGTTCCTCATTTAAGTGAAGATCTATCTCAATCCTTCATTATTAGGATTCAAACAAACAATTTATGTAACTTCATTCGTTATCTTTTTCTCCTTCATTGTGTCTTATTCTTTCTTTTACTTTCAGGAAAATCTCTGAAGTGTTCAGATTGAGAATTTGCTGTCTCAGCTGTCTTTGCCTTTCCTGGTACTTTTTGCTCTGAATTGGGTCACACGCAATTTTACAGTGATACAATTGTCCTTTTTTGTGAGAACCATTCCTCCTCAACTTGCTTCCTCTGCATCTTCAATCTGAACACTATGAAAGATGTGCTAAAAGTAAAACAGGGTTCCTTTATTTAGCTAGAATTTCAGGCTAGGATGTTCATAGTACTTTTCCAGAAATCTGCAAAACTGTTGCTTCAAGTTCCCTAGTTCTGAAGAATTTAAGCTGAAACTCAGTCTTCAAACCCCAGATATGACTCAGCCATTGTGTAATTGTTTTCTGTGGTAGTAGAGAAACTGATGTTAAATGATGCCCAGCTTTAGTTACTGGACAAATACTGTTGCTGACTGAAGAGAAAAACTTCTCTTGTAGCAACTAGAAGTTTGAAATTTATTGTAATGTGAGGGGACAGCATATCAGATGAAACTGACAATCAATTATAATGCTAGGACAGGAAGTGTATCATTATATTGTCATGGCTATGGCATCTAGTCCAATCCATACCTCTGGCAGTGGCGAGTCCCACATGAAAAAGTTGCAAGGAGAACCTACAGCAGACAATCCTGGAATTATTATATGCTCAAAAGGGGTGTTTTTCCTAACCTCAGGCATGTAGAGTCTACCTTATACCCTCAAGCAGGAAACTTTTATGTGTGATTTTTCCCTCTGTAGAAAGATTTATGTACAAGCTTTTCAACTTGATCTTGTTCCCTCGGTTTTTCTAAGGTATTGAAGAGGTGTGAACACTGTATGTGATCTGCAGAGAGTATCAGTGGGAAATGAGAAATGGTAAAAACTACTGAAAACAGCAGTGTGTGTTTGAAGCTTGACTCCTGCCTTGCTTATTGCAAAGAGCAGACTGAAAAACCAGATGACATGTGTCAGAAAAACTAAGACCCTCATCACTTTACAACAAGAAATATTGCTGATTTCCCTCTCAGTGTTTAAGAAGCTATTGCAAAATATGTCCAACATTGGCTGCTCCTCTAAAAGTCTGGGCACTATCCAGGAGCAGACTCAGCAGTGTCAGCATGATAAGAGACAGGCTTATCTCCAGGAAGGTAAGCCAATCTCTGAGAAACTCAGATACATTAGCAAAAATGAAGATGTTCAGACAAGTTGTATAAGCTTTTAGTCAGTTACTAAATTCCCATTATTCGTTTCCAAACTTTTGGAGAGTCACATAAACCTGTGCCTTTTGCTAAAAGTGTGACCACTGTCATGCCTGTGAGACAAGAGGAAACAGCATGAGGGTAAAAAGGCATAAACACAAGAAAGTCTCTAAACCACGGCAGTCATCATAAGAGCTTTTACTGACACAGATCATCAGCTGTCTTAGAACTGCTAGACTCAGCTCGCTTTCCAATTCTTCCTTGCAGCTGGTGGGAATTTGGACAGCTGAGGATCTAGGCAGGGGCTGGGGCAGAGAAGCTGTGCAGCCTTTAGCACTGTGGG
Source organism: Tichodroma muraria (assembly GCA_013390105.1). NCBI lineage: Eukaryota > Metazoa > Chordata > Aves > Passeriformes > Sittidae > Tichodroma > Tichodroma muraria. Next base: position 5,026 of record WAAG01074702.1, read on the forward strand.
TTTGTTTTGCAGTCCAGTGCTGCCCGGTGATCGCAGCCTGCGGTGCTGAGGGATGCCAGTGCCCGTGTAATGTCAAACACACGGGTTTGTGTGGCCTGTGGGTGGAAAGCATCCAACCCTCCTTTATTAGTTTTGTCTTTGAAAAGGTACCTTTTGAGGCATCTTTGAGTAAAAGATAATTTGATTCTCTTGCTCGCCTTCAAAAATTAACTTTAAACGATACCTCAGAAATGGGGAAAGCTCCCTACCTTCTTGCTTATAGACAGGGACTTTTTTCTTGAGGGATCAGATGTCTAGAAGCTTTCACAACGTGCACGAAACAACTTATGACAGAATAGCAAGCTGCCCTGTGCCATCACGGCAGCTGGCAGTGAGTCATTGCTTCTGGCCCTGTAATGCAGACCTTGCGTGTCTGGGAAATAATGCCCAGCCAAGTGTGATTGCAGCCTATTATTAAGGCTTTATTTGTGAAATTGGTATAGTTAAGGTCAAACATCTTTCTCTCTGTTTTCACATAGTGCTTTTAGACATCTTTCAGTCATGATTCCATTATACCCCTACTATGAAGATATTTTATCTCTTATACAAATTGCTGGTTAATTACTGAGTTGTTTTTCACATCTGATTCTGCTTTTGAGTAAGACAGTATGACATGGAGCCAGAGGCAGCACTGACTACAGAAAAAATGGTATTTCAGCTTTAAACTTAAAGTGAGTACAAGAATTTCTGAAACAGATGAATGCAGCCTGAGAGTTACTGTAGGTAGTGAAATGCATTGTCTAGAAAGTGAAATTATTTAGAAGCAGTGGTTTACCTGCAGGTCTCCAGGTGACGTGTTGTGTTGGCTTCCTTAAAATGTTTTAAATACACTTTGTGTGGTAAGGAGGTAGAAAATTATTTTACTTGTTATGCCAACCAGTTCAGTATTGTTCTTTGATTTATGTGCCTTATAATATCTTGACATAATGAATGGGAAACCTCCAACCTGGGAGCTGACACTGAACAGGGGAGGATGAGGTGGTGTCCTTACTTTCAGAGTGGTTTCTTAAGGTCAAAGACAGAGACCTGGGTGCAGGGATGTTCTAAAGTATCCTGGGATTACTGTCAGAGATACCTTATCTGTGCTGACTTTCCCCAGATGTTTTTATTTCTGTTGACTGTAGAAGGAATCTGCACAGTGGGTGCTGACGTTTAGATAGGACTAGTTAAGAGAAATTCCCTTATTCCCTGTCAAAAGACCACAGTACCTTGTGTAACTGTACTTCAGTCACAGAGAAAATCCAATAAGCCAGTAAGAATATTAATGTGAGTTGAATCTCTAGGATTAAGTCCAGAATTTCTGTTGAGTCTGAATTCCTACTCTTAAAAAAAAGTTGGTATGTCTTTTTCCTTAAAGGAACTGGACAGTTGTAGCAAGGTACTGGCAAACACTTTAGAAGAGCGTGCTATGACAGTAACCTTGTACAGAAATACGACTTCCAGCACTTACCAACATCACCTGCCAGAGAAAACTTGGCAAGTCTTCTAATTTGGTCAGTGAATGTTGCTAAGGGGAATATTAATTTGAGATATTCATAGCTCAGCAGAAAGCACTCTTGGTCCCTCAGCTGTGCACTCTGGAAGGGAAGTATTCAAATAAATAAAATTAACCCAGCATTTTGTATTTACAACAAAAGAAAAGGGACTCGGAAGGTCTCTTAAAGTGCTGCTAATTCTCAGATTTACTTTTTCACATCTCATTGCTTAGGTAATAGTTTTTGTAAAAGTACCAAGATGACTTTTGCATCACTAAAACTCTTGTCTTTATCTGTTTTATACTATTATGAATTATGAAAGAATCAATTTCTCAGGATTTGCTAGGGGAAGTTGGCACTGGTATCAATTCATTAGCCCCATGATATCTGTGAAGAAAGGTTTGCCATTTTGTTGTGGAAATTAATGAAGGAGGCAATCTAAATTCTTACCTCTGCATAAAAAAAACCCAAAGAAACCAACCAAAACCAGTGAACAACAACAAAAAGAATTAAATCCAAGCATCTAAGTTATACCTCTTATGCAGAGAGGGATGATTTGCCATAAAAGTGACCTTATGATGTCCTAAAACCCTTTGGCAATTACAATTAAATAAAATAAGCCTCAAACAGAGGAAAACCTCCTGAAGCTTAATTGTTCAGGGAAAGGTATTTCCTTCCATACTAAATGTCTCAGCCACCACCATTCTCAAGGATTTTTTAAAGTTTTTTATGTCTTTGCACCCACAGAATTATCTTGCACTAATGTAACAATATGTAAGTTGTTGTTCCAAAAATCCTGGGCCCAACTCCAGATTCATCATGTGAACTTGAAAAAGCCAACATGCTTTGGAGTTACAAAAATAATACGGGATTATTTATTTATATAGCACCCATAAATTTACAGGTTGCTTTACACTCCAGAAATAAATTCTAGTCCCTGGAAGGGTAGCGCCACAATGAATTCTGGCTGCTAGGTTTAAATGAAACAGACGAAAAATTCTAATAAATTCTCAGAATTAAAAAAGAAATTTAAAAAAATCTCATTACCAATCTCTGATATCCTCTTTATTTTAAGTATTTCTGCAGTGAATTAATTTAATTTCTGGCCTAAATAAAAGGCAGAGAAGAATTGCCCCAATACCTCCTAAAAAAAGCATTAAACTCGCACCCTGGAAGCGGAGAACTGAACCATCTGTTGCTGGGTTGTTGAATCCATGTCAAACTCGGCAGCGTGTGAGAGTGACGTGCAGTGCAGCGTACAGAACAGGGCATTTATTTTTGGTGACATCTGGATGCTTTTTATCTGCTACAAAAACAAGGATTTTGGGGACAACAAACTCTTAATCATATGCACTTATCTCTACAAAACCAGCAAAACCACCTTGGTGTTTGATCCTCTGGTTTCATGTTTCTCTTCAAAAGCCCCACTCTGGTGAGGGAGAAAGTTCTAAGAGGATACAGAATTTTTTACTTCCTTGATNNNNTACAGAATTTTTTACTTCCTTGATGATTATTTCTCTTGCTCATTTTCTTGATGAGTTTGATAAAGTGGCCAACCCCACCCATTTTTTCCTTGGCTGACTAACTCACTTTGGGATCAGTGCTCCTGCTGCCTGACATGAAACATGTTTACACTTTATGGTGAGAGCTCAAATATAAGAAAAAGAACAAAAAAAAACAGAGTTGGATGAAATTTGGTGACTTGCTACTGCAGCATACCATGGTCATATTTAATCTTCTTACAGATGACACTTGCTAAAAATTTACTATTCCAGAGGGATTGGTGGTAGTTCTGTGCTGACTTTATTGGTGTGAAAGTGACAAAATTCCAGAGATTTCATTGGAGAAATCTGTAATGAGAGTTTCTCTTAGCTTTAAAATTGTACTTTGAGGTGGCTGAGGGTTGTGTGCTTTTGTTCTTTCTTTTCACAGTGGCATAATTACTGGTCATAGTCCATGTCAGAAATCAATGCAAGCACCTGCAGGCAAAGGAAGTGGTTTCCATACTCTGTATGGGAGATCTCAGAATAGCTCCATTACTGTTATTCAGCTGTCACGTCACTTAGGTTTGAATTTACAGAAAAGTAAAAGACATCTGGTTCTTACTTTGAATTCTCCATGGGAAACACAATAGCAATAATTTCACTGAAGGAGGCTGTCTAGCAGTTAGTAATGATAGGACTATTTTGGGTTTACTTAGCTGTAAAGTGGGTGCTTTTCTTCTGCAGGTAGTGGTGTCTCAGATTTTGGTGTACATTTCTTATCCTGTTCAGACTTGTTTTAAGTCTTGATTGAAGAATTAAACCACAAAGCTCAAAGTACTGTGGGTTTTTTACACTTCAGTCAGGTTGCTTATGGACCTCAGTTAAGGACAGTAAAGGTACAAGTCAAGTGGTTTTTTTCATTCATAATCATTAGGACTGTTAGTTGTGGTTGACCACAACCTCTAGTTGTGGTCCTGTGTGATTCTGCCGAAACAAGAAAGGAATTCTCTTAGTGAAGGAGTGAGTTGAAACCAGTTCTTCAGTCTCAGTCTGATATTTATGCTGGAAACAGTTTCCTCCCCTCATAGGACTTTAGTTTTGCCTGAATAAAAAAGTGAATCAGGAACCCTGGGAACTGGTCCAGTGGAATGACTGTGACTGACATTTGATGGTCAGTCTGACCTTTACCAGTTCTTCATATTATTGCCATTAAATGGTTGCTCACAATGCTCTGAACAGGGCCAGTCTCAAACCCCCTCCACTCTGAATCATTCTTTATTCTGTTCTTGGAAATGTTCCTCCTTTGCTTTGTTGATATCTAGTGTTTTGTTCTTTTATGAAAATAATGATGATAAAAAGCATACAATTCAGGGTTAAAACATTGTGTCAGACAAATTAGATTCTGAATGGTTAGTAGGAAGAATTAGTACTTCTTTGTGGTGCTGTCCTGGGCTATTAAATACTGAGAGAATGATGGGCTTTGGATGGCTGATCTGTGTTGTCTTGTTCTGCATTCTCTGGATAGCAGAAATCAAATGAAGAAATTATTCAAATTTCAAGACTTGTTTTAAATAGGCATTGGCATCAATAATGAATTCTGTTGCTTGTGTGCTTACTATTTGTATTTAGGAATTCACTAATTTGGATTGTGTTTGATTTTAGGAGTGGCAAGGTGTTAGATTTAAAATCCACTGGACTTTGCACAGAGATAGCTCTTCGATCAAACTGCTCAGGTATATAAATCCTGGAAGCACATCATTAAAACAGGTTTGGTTTAGGAGCTACCTGCTATTAGTGCTTCTGCTACAGAAGATGTGGAGACCCTAAGATCTGTTAATGACAAAGAAACAATAAGAAAAAGGTAGCAAGGAGGGTTTAATATGCAGAAGATGGAGGCTCATTGTCACAGCAGACATGCCACAGTCTGGCTCCTCATTCTTGGTCACTGGTTTGATGTGTTCCTGAGCAATGTGATGATGTGTATGTGAACAGTGAACATCATCTACATATCTACTCTCTATTCAGTGGGAGGTCTCATGTTGGCACTATTTTTTATTGAGCTTGTTAGAGCTAATGGTAATTCCTCCAGTAACATGTAAAAATAAATGAAATTATATTTCAGTATGGAACTGACGTCTCTGGATGCCAAAACAGTTATTGTTTTGTGTGAAGAATCAGAGTGTGCCAAAAATTCTTTCTCTTTTCCTTTCTTCTCTGTTATTAAAGCTCATTGAAAGCTAAAAAAACCCAGAATGTCATGTCAAGAAGAATAATTGTTAATCTTGGATTTAAAAACTTCAACAGATCAGTGTCACATTGGAAAAGGAAAAGCTATCTCTTCATCAAAATTATATCTGTTGGGAAGAGCACTTTGTAGAGGAACTCCTCTAAGTACATGGAATTGAACTCCTCAGAGCTGTCCAGTGTAGTTTGCACTTTACACCCACTCATCCAAAGAAACCCACAGGCTGAACAAATCCCGGGATACCCAGTGGCATGTGCCATGCAGGAAACAGCTCTGTCTCCCAACATTTGCAGCCTCAAAGACAAGGAGAAAAACTGGCTGGGAAGAGAGTTTCACCCCCAGAAAATGCCCGTGTGAGTTATGAAGTCAGGCCAAGTGCAGTGAGGGTAGAAATGGAGGAAGGCTGAGTCTCACCCCGCTGTAATGCAGGGGTAGGGCTCCAGTGCTTTGCCCATCGAGCTCCAATGGATTTATTTGTGCTGCTGCCTTCCCAAAGTGCCCTTTGCACTCATGGAGTTGCCAGTCTGGCCCTAGGGGAGTTGCCATGGGGTCTGTGCCTGATTCTTCAGGAGGGAATAGAGGACAGAGGCTCTCCAACCAACAAGGGAAGGACCCCAATAAAAAGTACCTCATCCTCAGCAACATCTGTTCTCAACAGTTTTTAAGGTGTAAATGTAAAGAAAGAATTTAATAGAGAGCAATGGGAGG